>JAWWEM010032779.1:0-15793 GCA_035582935.1 Ormyrus thymus | reverse complement strand
CCTTTTTTTGTGAACAAGAAAATTCGATACAAAATAAAAAAATATTGGGGAGTCAATTATCAAAGCTGGATTCGATACATGAAAAAGTAAAGAGTAGCAAATGGTTACTCTTATTTCAACCTGCTAGGTCGACAGACTGTATTATATGTACTAGAGTGCGCGATTCTCTTGTGGTTTCGCGTCGCCACCTAGCGGCGACATGAGACCTATATTTTAGTTTTCCAGAAGCGGTACGGTATATACAGATATACTCAGTACTGTGTACATTGTACAGACACATACAGACATACATACACACAGCCACACACACCCACACACACACGCACGCACGCTCACACACACACACACACGCACACACACGCACACGAACATGCACAGGCATGCGCACGTATACAAACACACACAGATACTTATTTCATTTCTCTGCATTAAAGCTGACTGATACCTGAAGTACCACACTTTCAGGCCTCCTGGAGCAAAACGTATGCTTCAGCGAGAATTGTGGCCATGAGAACTTTTGTTCAGGATTACATAAACAACATTTCCTCCAAATTTCAAACAAATCCGCAGAGACCCCGCACCTATAAGGATTGTGCGGGGTCCTTTGTATTCGTGTTAATTGACAATTTAACCAAGTTTGTAGTATTGATAACCATGCGTGGCACAAAGACAACTAATATAGTTTAGGCACTAGAAGAATTTGTGTGTAGTTTCGGTGCACCCGAACGTTTAATTTCAGATCGCCGAACGTGCTTTATTTCAAAGCTCTTTAGTGAATTTTGCGCGACGTATGCTATTAAGCATATACTTACTTCGCCGCCACACGCGCAGGCGAATGGTCAGGTGGAGCGCGTAAATGCTGTTCTTGTGCCTATGCTACAGGCCAGCGTAAAACGAAAAGGTTTCAAAGACAGGGATTCGCGAATAAAGCCGGTACAACGCGATTTAAATGAAATAAAGAGCGTAACGTTAGATAAAAGCCCGTTCGAATTATTGTACGGTTATACCGCTTCTAGTTCAGATGATACTTATGATGATGATCATGAATTACGTCATACTGAAGCGATAAATATCATACGAAGGGAGCAAGAACGAATGAAAGCGCTATATGACACAAATATGGCTACAAACGTAAAATTCAATACGGGCGACATAGTTTTCTTTAAAAGAAATCTTGTACGGTCAGGAGAGTCGACCAAGCTTTAATCTAAGTATCGCGGACCGTTAGTAGTTATTAAAGTTTTACCAGCAGATACCTATCGTATTTCCGATGTCAAAGAAGATAAAGGATGAAGGTATATTTTGACTGCGCACGTTACTCAATTGAAATTGTGGAAGCCTCAACGAGATGAAGCGGATGAGAACTGCGAGGCTGAACACGATTCACGGTCAGAAGATGAAACAAGTTAGCCCTTGATCGAAGTCGACCTAACTCAGGATGACCGTCTTAAGGTAATACGCGAGTCGGTAGGTGGTAGAGGGCGAGGTAGGGGAAAAGGATCGCGCGACTGTCGGCAGGGAGCGTAGACAATTGGACACATTCTCGCGAAGGCGTCTACAGTGCGCAGATGAGCCGACAACTGCGTGTCAACTCATTTCGAACTATAGTGTAGCGTTGCTTTTGTGCGATTAAATATGCGTGCGTCTGTTGGACTAAATTATAAGTTGTGTATTGATTGTTAATTAAATTATTTATTCGTTCCATTTTATAATTAGTGTTATTTATTATCTGCTTATGTTTCGTCAATCGAAACTTGAGTTCTAAATAAGGGCTGGGAGTGTGTATTCGAGGAAAAGAATAATTAGTAGACAATTTAATATAAATAGATAAATTAAATAAAAAGGCATAAAAATCTCCGCTCTGTGAGTGGAGAAAAAAACCGTTTAAAAACACAAAAGGAGGTTACAATCTTAAAGAAACTATATTACATATACGATATTCTTACACAAAAAAAAAAAAATCAACGGATACGAAAGGTCACTTATTTACAAGTATGATATTAAAACTTATTCTTATAATTGGAGAACTCTCCCTTACTACTCTGGCGCAAGAAGTGAAGTGAGGACCGATAGTGGAAGGAGACTTCCGCGTTCTCCTCCAACTCTGCGTCGCAGCCCCAACGTCTTGGGAATGGGTACAGCCCTTACTACTGACGGCAGCACATGGACACGAATGCCGCTCGGGAAGCTCCTCAGAGATCAGCGCAAGAGCTTTATCTCAAAAAGACCCCTGTACCTTGTCCACAATTGCGCCAGGCCCAAACGGTGCTGTGAACGAAAACAGCACAGCCCCCGCTACGTCAACGGTGCAGAAATACCCGGCTCCTGTGGCGCCACACACAGATTCTATCTTGTCAACTAACTTGGTACGCAATGCAAACTCGCGTTGGCGTCACTTTATAGACTCTTCGCCAACCAGCTTAGCGCGCAACGCAAGCACTCATTGGCGACACACAGTCGCGAACAGACATCCGACACTCACTGCAAAGAGGCTCACGCTTGACAAGTCACTGAGTTTAAGAACTGAATCACAAGGAAAGTTCAGCGCACTAACCGAACACGACTAAAGGCTTTTTCGACCGAACGAGCGAAAAGGAAGTGACAGCTCGCCGTTCGAGCTCCGGCACAACAACTACGTTTCGCCAAAGAGAGGGAAAAAGGGCGGTCCCGGTCAGGTTAGAGGAAGGGCTGCCGTGGACCTTACTCCGCGCGGGTGAGCTGCGTCTCGGCCTGCGCTTTCTTTTCTCGCGCTTAACGATGGGAAAACCCCATTCCCAAAAAACTAGGAAAGCGAGGGAGTTGCACACACTCACCAGATGCGCGAGTGCACGGCCGTTACCGATGGTCATAAAACGGCCCGACCGGCAAGCGTCCATCTTTTATGGCGGTCAGTCCCCTTTTTTGCAGTGCGCGCGGCCCGAGCGCCAACAGATTTTCGACTATTAATTTTATAAGTTTTAACGGCTTAAGCTATATTCTTAAATATTATTACCATCCTTCCTTAATTATTATTTTAAATGTGGTCCCAATCTGTGAGTTCCGAACAGCTTATGCGTACTTCCTTCAAAAGCGAATCCCAAAAGTCCGCCCACAGTTTCTTGGAAAGATTTCAACCTGGCTACATTTAACGCTTTAACAATTAATGTAACAAAAATATAGCTCATCCTTAATCAAATGAACGAAGACAGAAGTCTCTAGGCCCATTTGATTCAGACATATTGCAATCTCAAATTTTTTGCTTTGGCGTCAACTCCAGTTTGAACCATTCGATGGATTGGCATAAAACAGGGCTTAAAATCTTTGTTTTTTATGTCATTTAGATCCAATACTATTTGCTAGTGCAATTTTTTTGATTTAGTATTTTTAAATTAAGACAAACTGGCCAATATTGACAATTTTTATTAAAAATTTGGGATTTTTCTAGTTTTTCTTAATTTAAAAATACCAAATAAAAAGAACACACTAGCAAATAGCATTGGCCCTAAATGATATTAAAACAAAGATTTTAAGCCTTGTTTCTTCTCAATCCATCCAATGGGTCAACCAGGAGTTGTCGCCAAACTCCTAAAGACCAAAGTTTTCAGAAAAGAATAAAAGAGCTTGTTACTTTCTTCTGTAAATATCACACTCTGCACAGCACTTGTTTTTTAAACTATTATTACCACTTTTATTGAATAGTTAAAGTTGATTAAAGATGTTCTTCTCGCACTCCAATGTTATGTAGAAAAGATAACTCTTCTATAGACAATTGAGGTACTTCTTTATTGAACACTTCAGATCAGCATTAGTCGAATAATATCTGCATCATTATTAGATCCAGACCTTCATGATTTCTTCTGCAATAAGTAAAAGCTTGTTGTATCCATGCCCATGATGTTCAAAGCAGTATGAGTAATCCTGCGTACTGCTGAAAGTGTACATCTATAACTGCACTTTTATAGTAGTTTTTTAAACACAACACTATATCAAAAGACACCAAAAAGCAAAGCCGCGTGTTGGCTTAAGAGTAGGACCTGAAACAGAAAAATGAAAGTTCCCTTCAGCTTGACACCTTGAAATGATAATGGAACTTTAAAATGTACCTGCTTTGAAATAGTAGCACTGTGTCCAGGAGTTTTCTTTGAAGACATTAAGTGATTGTACACTTTGATTCAAAGAATAAACAAACATGGTCAACCTCAACGCACACTAGAGGCCAAACATAGGACTAAAGCGCGATGAGCACGCTATATTCAAAATATCAAAATTGAAATTCTTTTATTAAATTATTGAGAATCAATAAAGCACAATCGAAAAATGTTTAATAATGTAAAAATAATAATTAAATTATTTTTATAGTGATTTTTTTAGTAAACGTAAATTTTATTATTTATTTATTTATTTATCTATTACCAGAATAAGTACAATATAATAGGTTTACATTATTATTATACTTTACACGTTACAAAGTAACCCAGAAGAGGAGGCAATCCTCTTGTTTGCTGGTCCGGCGAAACTTAAAACTAACTTAATACTAATACATATACAATCTGTGAAAATTATCACAATTTGCTTTTATTATATAATTGGTATTGCTTTTGAGTAAATATTTTTAAATATTCAGCAAATCAAATACCAAGAAAGGTATTGTATAAAATTTGTGAAATCATATAAGAATTTAAATAAATATTTTTTTTACAACTGAAAAAATTTATAGATTTAGTTTACATTTAGTTAGTATTTTACCAAGATCTGATTAACATAGATCTTGCTGTAGTAAGTTTTTCTGTAGTGGCATTCCTATCTCTGGCAAATGTGATTCTTTCATAGCTGTTAAGTCTGGCAGGGCAACTGAGTCCCACTACACAGGTCACTTCTTAATGAGGAAACATTTCCTTATGTTGGTTCGCTGAATCGCACTTACATGTGGATGTAAATCCTATATCATCTATTATTACTATATTTTTATGTTTGGGTTACTGTTTCAGCGCATATATGGAATTTGTAAAAGTTTGTTTTCCTCTTAAATCCTATCAAAATAGAAAATAGCCTTATTGAAGCCAAGATAGTTTAGATCACCATAGGACATGCGATAGCTGTTATTATGTAGTATCGGTTTTCGTGTTGCCTCTGCAACTCTTTTTCTTTTATCTATTTCGTTAATTTTGCGAAAAATTGATTCTATAGGTAGGGATTCTTTTTTGTTGATTTCTATGCTATCGTTTTCTCCAATTTTTTTTTTTTTTTATAAAGTGTACGTGTTTCGCCCCAGTTGGACAAGGGTAATTACATAGTTTGCATATTTGTCTGCTGCAGTTCTTTCCAGTGTTATTCAGTGTTCCGAAGGTGCCATTTACTTTACTTTTACTACTATTGTTTTCAGATTTTAGTAATGTTCTTCTAGTGATGTTGTCTATAACTTTTTTTATTTTTGTTTTGGATTTTTTCCAGTTGTAATTCGACATACGTCGATGAGATTTATTGTAATGTTGTTTGAATTTCCCATTTGCACATACGTACATATGTAAGTACAAATGTGAAGTAAGAATTGATCAAGGGCTGCCGGTGCATCCTCATGGACTTCCAATGTAGGATGCGTCTACTTGATGGTTACTTTATTTCTTTTATTTTTACCGTATAACTCATAACATAATCTTTTGACTTGATTACAGCCTACATTTAATACATTTGATACCATTCAATTAGGCTTGTTTCAAATATTCTTTTAATCCAATTTTTAAGTTTGTGGTTTCTGCTGAATTTATTATTAAGAGTTTTTAACATCAAAAAATACTTTTTATTGATTTGATCAATAACATTGTATATTATCTGCTTTGACCCTTAAGAGGGCTCCAGCGAGTACAGCCGAAGTCAAAAACAAGCAAAAAAAGAAACTTGCCAACTTAAGCACATATTTATGCTGAAAAATCTTATAATTATTTTGAAAGCAATATAACATCTTAATACTATAATTTTGAAATATTACTTCCTTCTAGAGGAAGCATTGTGATAGTAATTTTTCGAGTTGATCGAAAAACCTGTTATTATTGTATTTTAAGGTGTCAGGAACAAGAATAAATGGTTTTTAAAAAATTTCTGTATGAATGTATGTGTTATAATGTAGACTTTTGCTTATTATGAGTTGAGAATTTATCCTGTCGAAAACTTATTGTGGTGCGTCGGCAAATTCTGCGTACCTATTCACGCCTTACCGTACTCCTCTCTGCGTCTCGTCGATTGCTCGCGACCGGGTGCGAACTGGGCTCGACTCCGCGAGACTGGTAGCGTCGCAAGCCATTCAAGAAGAAGTATCGTACTTACCAAATTTCGTCTCGTGCTCGGAGCTGAAAGCGGGGAAGGCGGGGAAGCAAGCAAAGCAATGCAAGCGAATAAAACAAAAGAAACTTAATTTTAATAAAACAAACAAGATAAATTATAAATACAAGCCCTTGGGGCTAACGATCGCAACAACGTTCTTCGCGCGGTTACTCGCATCTTGTCCCGTGACAAGTCCCGTAAGCCGCGTTGGCTAGCTCGGATTTTCGTGGAGTCGGCTCGGTTCGTCTCGGGACGACGCGGTTGCGGAAGCGCGGATGATCGACCGGCAGCACTCCATCCAGGCCCAAGCTGCATGCACACAACACACACAAGCACTCCGAGAAGGAAATTAATAACAGAGAAAAGAGTGAAGCGATAAGCGCGTGGGAGACGGTCTCCGCGGCATCTCGCTGGTACCGCTTAGACAAAAATTTAACTACTTCAATTAGCGCGCGTGCTTCTAAGGTCCCGGCAAGCGAGAGAGTGAACGTTCCAAACGCTGCCGGTGCTCTCTAGTCACGCTGTAGCAGTGTTTCCAGCTCTACTCTTCTCCCTGGAAGGCGCAGGGTAGCGATGGCACTGCGGAACCCCGATCTCGGAGCGGAGCTTAGACGGTACTTTTGAAAAATGTCGTGACTTTTCGGTGAGCTAGGCCGCAGCAGTGGATCAGGCCGCTATTACCTTGCCGTGCTCCACGCCCCTACCGACGGGACGGAGTCGCAGACACTTGGCCGCTACCCTACTCGGCTTCATGCCTCGGGAACAGCTGATGGTGTTTGCTGCCATTGGTGGTGTGCGTCTCGGTAGTTGCGCGGCTCTCTCGCTGCGCCTAACCTAAATTTAATCATATCGCACCCATGCTCACACTCACGCATATTCTCTCTCTCTCTCTCTCTCATACCTTCGCGTAGCTGCCGGAGTGCTGCTGCGCTGTCCAGCTTGCCGGTTCTTCCGCGAAACAATTTCTCTCATAGTGTGTGTGTTCGTGTGTATGAGCGTATGTATACGCCTGGATCTCAGTTTCTACTGAACGGATATGTATCTTTCATGGCTCATTTTTTTGTTTTTCTTTTGTGATGGCAGCAAAAAAAACCGCTGCCAATTTATCGGATACAGTTATTCAAAAAATTGAAAAAAACCCTTTTCCCAAAATTTCAAGCAATTTAAAGCCTTTTTACTCCCATAATCGTTGGGCATAGAACCCTCATTTTTTCCAGTTTTTAACTTTTTATTAAAAAACTAATTGACAAAATGGCTTGAAATTTTTACAGATTATAACTCTATATATCTTTAATTACCAAAAATGTCTTCAGAGAAGTTGATTATTAACATTAAGAATTATAAGCTTTTTAAAAAAAAAACACAGTTGACTTCTTTGCGCTGGAACCCCCTTAAATCACCGTTGAATTTCATTTCTATTTTTATTTTCTTCCAAAATAATCCTCTATTATATTAAGCAGAGTCAATTTTTTTTCCACTAAATTGTTAAGACTTTTTCTACTAATAGACATACCGGAATTCGAACCGAGATGGTGGACCGGAACTGGACCGAAAGGGTTTCAAAAATTTACTGGAAATAAATCGGGAGTTAAAAGACTTTACGTTTTTTTTAATTGATCGGATTAAATTAGATAGTATTTTACGACAAATAAATCCATATGCTCGTGCTTACAAAATGATGCACAAAGTTAAAAAGGAAGAAATTATTCGGTGCCAGAAAAAAGGAATTGAACCAACACATGTAAACATGATAATTAAAAGAAATGATAATACATAAGATCATCGTTATAATATGGCCAGGTCAAACGAAATTGCTGTTGTGTTTGTAAATGAGAATGGAAAACCACCATTTGAAAGAGATTGTTGCGTTTTATCAAAATCAGAGGCTCCAATACAAATACGTACAATAAGTAAGCAGGTGGATTCGGATAGATGTAATCCAAAATAGAAAGAAATAACTGAAAATATAGGAATCAATGAAGTAATTAATAGGCCCGATATATTAGTAAGAGTGTTTCACGAATAATTAAAAGAATTTAAAGAAAAAATTTTCAAAAAAATTTGTTGGAAATTGTATTGTTTACACATATGTAATTGAATTTCAAAAAAGAGGATTACCACATGTACTGTAACGGGTTGGGGCTGCTAGTCGAAAAGACAGAGAGATGGAGATAGAAGTAGTAAGAAGGGTGTTATGACGAGACAGACGGTAAACAAACCCTTGCGCCTGTAAGTAAACAAAGATAGAGGGGCCTTTGGGCCTGTTTTGGTTGTTTAGGATAGTCCGATTAGTGGAGTTAATCTTATTTAAACAAGATAAGGTATCGTTTGGGCCTTTATTTGTTTGTTTAGATAATCGGATTAGTGAGTTAATCTAAAGTTAACAAGATAAGGCCCTTTAGGTATTGTATAAGTTAATTTGGATTATGAAAGTTACTCTAAAAGTAAACAAAGGAGCTAGAATTCCCGCAATATGTATAATTAGATATTGGGTTATTTGTTGATAATACTTATGTTAATTTAAATTACTTATGTTAATTTAAATAATATAAAAAATGTAAACAAAAAATTTGCATAATTATGCTAATTGTTTAATCCAATTTAAATAATTTAAAAAAAAGGGTTGATTAGGATTATCGATTTAATTAATTATTATTTAAAGATAATGGTGGGGAGTGGGAAAGTTGGGATATTTACATTTTGTTTTTAATTAATAATAACAAATTTTAATATAAATTTTGAACATGTATTTGCAATTTAAGATTGCGAAAGTATTAATGAAAAAAATTTGTTTTGATTATATCATTTGGCGTCCTTAAAAGAGCCGGTTTTTTATTATTATAATAATTTTGCTATTTGAATGATTTGTAGCCGTTATTCCCTCAGGTGTTCTGATCCTTGGATTCGTTCTGTTTATTGGATTTTTCTTTTTTTTCTTCCAATTGAATACGAATTATATTCTACTTTCTTAGTAATAGAGCATGAGCCTTTTGAAATAAGATTGGATTGACTCTCCGATCGAGGCTTGGAGCTCTGGAATTTTGACTGGCTTGCCCCATCATGCGTATGCTTTCGCGGTTTCCTTAAGAATGGCTTTGATAAGCGTCTGGAGTGTAATTAAATACTATAAAAATCTTAATACCGGCTTTTTGTACAATTGTTTTTAATTTGCTAAAATGGAACATTACAAAATAAATTTACAAAAATTTCGGAGTATATTTTCTTCGTCTTTGGATAAGACGCTTTTTTCTAACGACTTGAAGCCTGCATGGAAAGTTTCTTTGAGAATAACATTGAAATATTTATCGTCTCCGTATGGCACAGTAATTAGACGGGACATTCTCTGATCTTTGACAAACAAATACGTTTTTCGCCTCCAAGCAGCATTAGCGATATTACTGCAAAGTGCATCGTCGTAGAGCTGATTGTTAAACATCCTTAAACTGTAAGTAAAATACTATACTAAGAAATTATTCGAAATATATTTAAAAAATGTAAAGTATTGTAAACTTACTATGATGTTATTTTAGCCTGTAGCTGCGACAATTTATACAATCATTCAATCAGCGTTTCTTATGTAGGTTCTTTCGCAAACGAGTCTCCTTGCGACGGTCTCGGAACAGGTATTAGAGCGTCAAAAAATGCTGAAGATGACAGCGACACAGGTTTAGCGTCAAAAATGGATGCGTTACTTTTTAGAATTTCCACAGCATGCATTGCTAAGGAAACCGACGATGTTAGCATCCTGTTTTGAGGTAAAAGTGATAAAAATAAGATAAGGAGTCCTAAATCACCATCGCCAAAGAGAAATTGCCGTTTTTCTCAGTATTATCTTTTTATACACACATCCGTCAATAAACATTTCTTGTAAATTTACCTACCCGAAAAGATAAAAGGAAAGAAAACTACATTCCATAACGTCAGACACCTGTAATAATAGAAAATCTGCGTTAATCATTTCATCTGTAAAGCACCTGTAGATTCTAAAGCAGGAAATTTGTTTAGACCCCTAAAGAGAATTTGTATTACGATTGATAAGCGCGGGGGAAAAACGCGTTTTTACAAATCGGACCTTATAAACACTATCCTATGGAAAGAAGCCGCGAGTGTCGAGACCCAGCAGGTGTATTATACAGCTGATAAGCTAAAAGAAAATCCGCTTTTAGTGCAACCTTTGTACTAAGAACTATTTGAATAGAAATCTGCGTTAATCATTTCATCTGTAAAGCACGTGTAGTCGTAGATTCCAAATCACGGCATTTTCAACAACAATCGAGAGATAATCCAGGTAAGGAGATTCTTAATTCGTCATCAAATGCACAGGTTTGCAGTCGTCGGAAACGTAGCGTGTGAACGTCAATGTAAGTTTATTTTTCCTTCTTATAAAAATTCCACGCGAGATTCGATCGGTTTTCGAGTATTTATCATTCGCTAAACGAGGATATCAAATTTTCGCTTAATTTTATCGAATTATAAAAATTGAAAAACGAATGTCGAACGACCAACGCAGATATCAAACTAATATATTTTTATGATGGGGAGGGGGGGCTCGAAAAAAATTCTTTCTTTTTCGGCTTTTACTAAATTTTTAAAATAGATACACAGAAAAATCGCTAGAAAACTTACTTAAAGGCATGCAGTAAAAAATACTGATTTTTATTTAAGTAAAATTTGCTGAACGTTAAAGTAAAATTTATTTGACCTTTTAAGTAAAATTTATAAGCCATTGTATAAAATAAAAGTAGTTATATAAATTTTATTTAATATTCTACAGTTAATAACACTTTAATTTTCTTATTTAAATATTAGTACTGGTCATATGTTCATACTAAATTTTAAAATAACGCACTTTTTGCATGTCAATTCCAAAGATGTGGCGGTAATCTAACCTCAAACTTAAGGAGTCTTATATGTTTCACGCGGGAAGCGAGGAAGGGTCTCTCTCCGTGAGCGGCTCCCCGTTCACTGAAGATCCCACCGACGAACTCAATATTTTATTTAGATTGTCCCTTAGTTCTCTGACAAATTCCCGGATATCGATTAATAGTCAGGCGCATTTTTATTTCTTGATTCTTTTTCTATAAAACTATAGCTGTTTTAACTTAATCTGTTATCTTTCTATTTGTTATCTATAGTTATCTGCCTTGCTTAACTAACAAGTAAGTAAATATTGTAAGTAAGTAAATATTGCTTACTAAACTTAAGTAAAATTTACTTACTGCACTAGTAAATTTTATATACTTACGTTACTTAACTTTTTAAGCAAGATTTACATACAATTTCAGTACATTTTATTAACAATTCTTCTCCGTGTAGTTTTAAACAATCGATAATACTCTGATAGAAATCTCAATCGATTTTTTATTAAGCTGTATTTATATAATAAACTTTGTATTTCAGCAAGAACAAATTTTCTCGAGTCTGATAGCGTTGAGGTGCTGTATATCGGCGACAACGTCGAGCCGATGGAAGAAGAACAGGGAGAGGACAACGTTTCGCCACCCCGTGTGCAACAAGGCACTGTGCCCATCATGCAACATGTGGGGTACACAGTTGAAGGCGCTGCGCCCATTGCGCAACAGGACGGCGATCAAACCCCTTAGGCAGGCGCCGCCGGGGAGGCAGTACGCGTAGCCGACTACATCGACGCAGTACGCGTAGCCGACTACATCGACAAGATGCAGACCTGCACAACTATTTTACATCTCTTTCTACGGGCGAAAGAAATTTAATTGGTTCTGCAATTTTTTTCGATGGTTGTAAAAAACGTCAGCCGCGTAAGGGTGTATACACGTGCTGAAGCCCAGAAGCGAAGCATTAAGACACAATTTTAAATTTAACTGGTGCGGTTGGCTATAATTTTTTTTGCACTTACTGCAACAAAGTATATCGCTACGCTGATCAACACAAGTGTAAAAACATTTGCCCAGCTTGTTTTTGTTCACCGGCGTGCAAGACGACCGACAATTTGATAGAATGTCAAAATGTCAGAAATTTTTTTGGTTGTCAATATTGTGAAAAGCACGTAACAGCCGGGAGTTAAAAAAAAGAACAAGAAATTGTACGACCTTTTAAAAATGTGTCAGACATGCTGCACGCTGGTACATAAGCATCGCGGGAAACACGAGTGTGGAATAACTTGGTGTCAGTCTTGCGATAAACGTCATCAAGTTAACGACTCGTGTTTCATACTGTTTATAGACAGCGAACAAAAAGAAACGAAAAAATAGTACATTACGTAACAAGTGCGCAAAATAGGTGTTTCTCTCTATACTATTTTTCTAAACGTGTGCGCAAAATGCGTCAAGCGTACAGGAGAGTTTCATGTGAATCCGGGCAGGAGGTGGTGGAGGGTCCAGCACCGTAGGCCCTGGTGGGGGTACAGGGGGCGAAGCCCCCCCCCCTCATAAAAAGTACGTAGATAAAAAATAAATGCTCAAAATTTGACAAACGTTTAGAACAAAAATGCGTTATTCAAATTTCATTATAATTTATACAAGACTTCGAAAATAAATGTGATAGGAAGACCGCATGCTTAACGATGTCAAATAATAAAAAATAATTTTTTTTAATTGATTATTGTAAGTTTTTCTATTTTGTTAATGTATGTTTATGATAATATAATGTTTTTTTGAAGTACTCTTCTTCTGAATTTTTTTCTTCCCAATTTTTTAGAATAATCATTATACCACTCTAACCTCAAAATCACGACTTTGATATGATTTTTCGGCACTCGTGGTATAAAATAATGTGTAAAGTAAATACTTTGCGCACTGTAAGCCCAAGATGCGGGAAACACAAGCTTTTCGAACGCTAAACAGACATGGAAAGTCAAATTTTGCGCACTTAGTTTAGAAAAATTTATTTATTTTCTACGATTTCGAGACGAGGTAGGATAACGCGTACCGGAATCATTCAACGATGAAAGCGCACGAGCCGAATCTCTGCATCGCGCAGCAAGAATGTACAGACTATCTTCACGTTGACGAAGTTAAACAGAGCTGTAATACCTGCGGTATTCGCGAATATATTTTTCCCGAAAATCCTATAAAGCAGTTATTGGGCACCTGCGTGTGCAAAAAATTCGATTTTAAAAAATTATTTGTATCGCGCATAACGCGCGCAAGTTCGACGCGCAATTTATTTTAAAAGAATTATTCGAGGTAGGCATAACGCCGTAACGATGTAATTTTAAAGAAAAAAAATATGATGAAGATACAGGTAGGCCGTACTAAATTTATCGATAGTTTAAATGACACTCCGCAACAAAATTCTCGCAACAACATTTTTCATCGAAAAATTGCCATTTTTCAAATCCTTGTAACTCGGTCAATTTTCATCGTATTAAGATAATTTTTTTTCGTTTTGTAGGGAATTATGTGTACTTTCAAGAAAAAATGATGTCCAATAGCTGTAAGATAATGCTACATTGCTATGTCTTCATCAGGCCTACCAACTTTTTTTCTTAAAAACGCAATAGTTTGCACGTTTACCAAAAATTTTTTTTCCAAAAACCAAAAATTTTTTTTCCAAAAACCATAAATACCATTTTAAAATACACTTTCCAACGAGTATTTTAAACAAAAGTCAACCCTCTACGATTTTTTTGATCGAGTTATGCCATTTTAAAGATATTCCTATTTTTTAGCTAAATACCGCCAACATCAGCATTACCCGATGCGTACCGCAAGGAGGTTGTTGGTCGGACTTACGCATCATTGTGGCCCTGAAAAGGGCCGATTGTGTGAACCGGTTCTTACCTTAGGTACCCCGCGGCTCGTCACTTCCGCAGTATTTTTTGACTCCAAACCCTATGCGCCTAAGGCCTTTAGCACCATGTATTGCCATCTCGCTGACGAATTACCTCTCCTAAACGTTCTTGCATATTAATGAATGCTCTAATTGAATCTTGAGGTATCTCGTGCCAAATTTCATTCAGAATTCTCTCAAGCTCTTGGAGGTTAGCAGCAGGTCTCTCTAAGTTACGTAATCGCCTACCCATCATGTCCCACACATACTCTATAGGATTGAGGTCTGGGCTATTAGGAGAATGAGGCAATACCTCTACGTGGTTTTCTTTGAACAAAATACGAGTTATCCTTGCGTGGGGGTGCATTATCCTGCATTAAGATGAAATTACGGCCCATTTGCTGACGCATTGGACGTAAAACTTATGTAACGTCCCGTTGTTAGTCCTGGGGGTGAGATAATCACTAAATCTGATCGATGATTCATTAATATTCCACCTCATACCATAACAGATCCTCCACCAAACCTCAAGTTGGATCAACATAATTTGGTGCAAAACGTTATCGTCTGCGACGCCAAATTCAAATCCTAGCATCGTTTCCGTAAAGATAAAATCGAGAATTATCTGTAAAAAACACATGTCTCCACTCTCTAGGTGTCCAATGTCGATAATTACGGGCGTAATTTAGACGAGCTCGGCGGTGAACTGCTCCTAAATTAGGCACTCTAGCACGAATTCGTGATCTCAAACCCCTTTCGTGAAGGCGTCTCCTTATCGTCTGAGCGCTAATTCATCTGCCTGGTAAAGCATGTAACGATCCGAGGGGATCGCTCGGATCGCCAAGGGCTTTGACGGGAAAAATCTGTAGGAAAAAGGGCTATAGGAATTTGGAGCAGGGTCCGGTTAGCTGCGGTAGAGCTCGTGGGCCGGCAAACAACCGCTGCACGAGTGACTTCGTTAAATTAAACGCAGAACACAAATAGATAACCACCCAACTGGTGAAACTAGTATTTTTATTAAATATACTCCCGCACTTACAGCGAGAACACGATGTTGTACTGGGCGCCAGCCGCGAATCAGGTCGCAACAACAAGAAGCCAAACTGCACGCACCGCGAGCACACACACACGGCCGCGCGCACAAGAAAATCCGAATTGTAATACAAAAAAAAAACTGTAAGTTATCGCGGTCTCGCAATACCACTTACACTTTGCGATTTCACCCCGTACGCCGATACTTTTTGAGCTGCCACGTGGCAAAATTTTCGAATCTGATTACTAATTTAAATTGCGTCCGCGCAGCTATACTGATCCTTGGAGAGTGATGAGCAGGGCGGGCGAGCGAGAACGCGCTCGTCCGTCTTGCCCATCCGCGCAAGCGCACTCGCTGCGCGAGGCATCGATCGAGCTATTGATCCTCAGCGCTTTACTCACGGAGGTGAGGTTAGGCACGCCGCGCGCAGCAGTTTTCGACGTCTTGTCTGCGCCCCTTGTAGCTGCTGTCGCTGATGAAGGCTGTAGACGTTTGCTGCCGGGTAAGTCTTACTTCGTTCTGCTTTACTCGATGATGACTGATGAGAGTATTTTGCACTTCTTCCCACGTATCGTCAGTTGCAATAATGGCAGTATCATCAGCATATGATAAGATGGAATTATCCGGAAGTCTATGCAATAGATCGTTTATATAAATTATAAATAATAACGGTCCTAATATTGTCCCTTGAGGGACTCCTGTATTAAGTACTTC
>JAWWEM010032758.1:0-15800 GCA_035582935.1 Ormyrus thymus | reverse complement strand
AACTGAAACGAATTATAAAAATCTTAAATATAAAATTAAAAACAATATTAAATTAGCAATCGAGATAAATGTATATATAAAAAAAAGGAAGAACCAAAATGAATCATTTACTTTCCACTTATCTTCCTTGCCCTAAGCAAAACACAGTCAAAACGGCAACAGCCGACAAAATTGCCGAACGCAAAGTCCGATAACGAACTGCATGCAGCATCGGCGGCACTCAATCAGCGCAGCTCGGCATCGAAAATTCATCCGAAAATCTCGGCGAGCGCATTTCGAATCTAGAGGCGTCAGCGCTGCTTGGAAACAGCGGCGGCAGCAGCAGCAGCAGCGGCGGGATTGGCCGCGAGAGCAGCGCGCAGCTTAGCTTTCAATCAGTTTGCAGGACCGCCGCTCTGTTTATCGCTCTCTCGTTGCGCAATCGTTTGCTCTCCGGCCGCGAATACTATTTTCCAAGTTTTACGACGCCAATGATAAAGCCACAAAACCTCGGAGAGCTCGCGGAGTTTTCCTTTCAGCGAGAGCCGAGAGCGCCGGGCCTCTATAAATTTAATAACGAGTTAATTATTGTTTGCGCGTTTCGGCCGAGAGCGGCATTTTTGCCGGATACGCCCGAGGTTTTTGAGGTAGCTTCCAGGTAGTATTTAAATGAGGGAATTGTGGATTTACGAATGCGATAAGTTTTTTTTAAATTTAGGGATTTATGACATAATAATTCTTGGAACCGTTCGTGAAAACGTTTTAGCTTGCTCTGAAAGAGGGACTTTTTAAATCGAACCGCTTCAGAACTGGGCTAGTCGGGAGTTTGAATCGAATCCATTTTTTGATGTATGCAATGATTGAAAACCCAATTGATTGATTATTCTTTACAGTTTCGAAACCAGAGAGTATTTATAACGATTATTTAAAGTTTCTATTCCAATAACTGTATGGTATTTTCTGAAGTAGATTTATTAAGATTTACTTTCTCCGCAGTATGCGCCGGCAAGGGATTATTCCACATTTCCGAAAGTTCAAGAAATAAAACAAAAACTGTTTTCGCTCTCGCAGGAAACCGATTCGAGGCTAAAACTTTGCTTAAATATTCATCAGATTTAGCAAAGTTCGAAAATTCCACGCACTCGGCAGAACTCCATAAAATTATAATACCAAGCCTTTGCGAGGAATAATCCGTTCCACCCTTTGCCAGATTCGGCCCTAGTCTTTGCACTTAAAAACCGCAGTTAGAACGATCATTTCTTCACTCGAAAAACTGCAGTCCGTTTTCCGATAAAGCGAGCAAATAAAAGTTTTTCGGCTCCGAAAAACGGGTTTTGTCCCCTTCGGCAATCTTCATTAAAAGGATAGTTCCGCTAAATACGAAGACGCACGAAAATTGACCGGTACACGGCGGATTCGCTCGTAAAAAGGGAACCACCCGGCCGTATTGCGATATTCCTTGCGTCAGTCCGCCGTAACACTCGGGAGTCTTTCGAGCAGGAAATCGAAGCCGAAGGGAATATTAACGAGGCTCGCAGCAAAAAGTAATGCGTGAGGAGAGCGACGGAGAATAACCGAGCGCATATTAATATAACGGAAGAAATCTTTAATCCACCGTGGCAGCCTTCCATTTCTCCCTTCAAGCTCCCCGTCTCTCCCGGCTTCTTTCATTTCGCCTTGTTTGCGTCCCCGTCCGCTGCTTCTTTTACGCTTTTACGGAGAGAAAAGTATCGCGAACTTTCTGCCGCGCGGGCAAATAATGAAGCTTCCACGAGGAGAAGATTAAATGCGGACGCATGTGCTGGAAGAATAGCCGCGGCCATTCTGCCGTTTGGGAATCGGTTGGGAATCCGACGCTAAGTTTTATTAATCCGAGTATAATTTACGAGGTCAACTAAGAATCGCGCAAAACCGTTGTTGCCGAGAACAGCGGTTTGTTTTACAAGTTTATCTTATCTCGAGAAAGGGAAGGAAAATAAGAAAGCTCTTTACGTACACAAGATTGTATACGGCAAAAAGTAAGTATACCCTTCCTTTGATTCCCCGCGCTCTTTTATTTTCTGATCTTATTTTCCTTCTCCATCTTACCGGCAACTTTATTACCCAAATGTACCTCGATTCCGTCGAAAATTGAATCTCTCTCTCTCTCTCCCTTTTCGAAAAAACACGTTCCGAATTTCACTCCGCATCCTACGAGATATCCTCGAAACAGATCATCGATCTTCTCCCGGCAGGAATACCAGAGCGTCAAATCATATATTTCGGACGCGAGTGCAGTGGAAACTTGAAAGAGAAGGCAGGAAGCAAGCTAGCTGGACGACTCGGCGGCGCGTCACGGAAAGAGAAAAGCAGAACGAGCGCCGGAGAAATGGACTCGGAGGGGAGGGGGGGAAAAATCGATAGCAGGGATATACACACACCGGTATGTATGCTAGGATATACAGGGCAAACGAAATTTTTGCGGAGAACGAGAATGCCAAAGCTCCGTCTTCTTCGTTCTTGCGAGCGAATTGGGTCGCCCTTGCTGCTTTTTTATTCATTTGTCCAGCGGCGATGAAACCTTAATCGATACTCCCTGTCGGAATTTAAAGGGCGTCGAGAACTTTTCTCTCCGGAAGGTGTAAGGCTTTAGAACAAGTAGTTTTTTCGACCAGAACTTGTGTTTGATGTGTACCTTGCGGGGTTTGCTTAGTTTTCGTCGAGTTTTAGATTCCACGGTGGATGAATGGGAGAATAAATTATTACGTTCGGCTTACTTTTTGAAACCTTAACGATGATGAATTCGAGTTTCTAATGGTCAAAGTTGGAGCCATCATAAAAAGTTACGGAAAATGGGTACAGTTTTAACCCATCGATTCAATGATTCGAAAAAAGTGTTTCGCCACAAACTGATAACAACCAAGTTGAATTGCCATCAGAGGAGCACTTTTTTTTAAAAGTTTTATCGAATTTTCTTTTTATGTCTCAACCTTATTGCCAGCAAACAAAATACATTTTAGTCAACGGATACAACCTGGTTCTTCTTTGCACTGTTGATTAAAAGTATACTGATACGACTATTATAAAGTTTATTATTGAAATAAATGCACTTTTGTTTACAATTACCTATTAATAAATTATTAAAGCAAAATTCAATCATTTCACAATGTTGAAACGAGTGACACGCTTAATTTAATTAAAATTCGTATTTACTTATTGCGTAACTGACAAATTCGTGTTTATTTGAATAATCTTCAGTTGTTCCGGTGCGTCAGGCACACATTAATTACATTTTTAGCCATTTCAATTGTAAATTCGAGCTTACGAATGTCCCGGCAATCATTAATTAAAGCGAAAACTTCACAGGCCATTGTCCAATATTAAACGCAAGTTAAGCAACAAAAGGGTTAGAAATTAATCCGCACCCCAGTTGATGCTCCAAAATAAGCTCCCTTCGGGATCGGCTGCCCCGATCTTCCGATTGTCGTCCTGACAAGGCCAGAGACGAGTCGAAGGGGTCGTCCGTTTCGCGAGGCAACCGAGAGCACAAAGCCTCCTGAAAATTCGGGATTAAGGCACGCTCGCGGAACTGTTGTGTGCAGCAGTTGCGCCCAACCAAGACGAAAGCTCGGCTCGGAAATAAATGGCTCCAGGAGGTTCGGCAATAACGAAGGAAACGCTGTAAGGACAAAGCGACATTCATAATTGGCTGTTTAAGTGTCAGGAACGGGCGAGTTTTTATTCAGAGTTGGAAGGATATCACTTTAATTTTCCAGGCAATGTAATAGACGGTAAATCAATCTTTGATAAAAATGCTTAATAACCCATTGTACGAGACCAAAAACAACCTTAATTTTGTTTGGCCGCTGAAGCTTGTAAATAACTCCTGTTTGCGACGTTGTAGAAAACGAATTGGAACAAACTAACAAGGCCGTGATAGTAAATTGCATTTCCAAAGTACCCAGCAGACCATTAATATAATGTGAAATAGTGCTTCTGGCACAAGTTTAAGTAAAGAAAGTAAAGCAAAGATTGTTATCCTGTCTCTCATACGCTCTTACTGATATTTTCGAACCAGTGATTTTATTCGGATGAATGAATTTATTTGGATATTCATTAATGGATTATTCACATGAATCTATGCAAATGCCGTTAAGCAATCTAAAACAACTCTGTATACTGTATTCCAAGGTACATAATACATTTCAAAAAGGAAGTTTTGCGTCGCTGGAAATTTCGGAAGATCACCGCTGGTCCGTTTGTTTCTTGCTTGTGCCCTGCATATCGGTCGGAATTTACGGCAGCTCCAAATGAAGATATGAAGTTATAACGCTAAATCATAATAAGCCGTGACGTCGGCATAAAATTATCGCGACCCCAACTTCTACGCATTTCACTCGCGGAAGTTGGAATATTTGAGCTTCAAGTCTGAAGATTCAGAAGGACTAAAAGTTGAGGCGAAGGGTTGGAAGCTACAGCGGCGCTATATTAAATCCACCCTAATCTGACGAAACTTCATTCATCCTAATTGGTATGCCCATTACTTTAATTGCAATAAGTTCATTCCCAAAGAAAAACTTTGGCCCGATGCAAATGCAGGTTTTAATAAGCAATTCTAATGACGTACTACAATTAGAATACGTTCCAATACGTCTTCTGCCTTTTCCAATAAGTCTTAGTGGGCGCGTTGTACATTAGGCCGCGACGATCTTACGCTTCATGAATCTGAATTATCCGGCTAAAAGTTTTTCAATTAAAGCGTGACTCGAATACCGGCCAGCAGCAGCAGCAGGTTGCGTTCGATTCCCTGCGCCTTATTGAACTTTAAAATACTTGCGTAAGCCCCCCCCCCCCTAATCTTGGGAAAAGTCCGAATCTAATCCAAGCGGCGTTCTGCATCCGCGCCAAGAGGAGCTCTTTGGTTTTGACACTCCGCGAGGAGAGAAGCCCCGACTACATAATGCTCGGTATTTTTCTGCGGTCTGGGCCAACGAAGCCTCGCCTCCGAGTTAAAGTCTACGCAGCTGCTTGGCTCGCTCGTCGGGCTTCACTTGTCTCTCTCTCTCTCTCTCTCTCTCTCTCCCTCCCGCCATGTGAAAGCGACCCCTCCGAGAGAGCGACGATGGACGAGCCGGACGCGGCGTGCGGCGTCGGTGTGCGCGCGCGCCTGTTTATGTGTGTATCGCGCGCGCACGAAATTATTCTGGCGCGCCGCACAGCGACGGACCCCCACAGAGGCCTCCTCTCTCGCTTTGTCTTTTGCTCCTTTTCTTCCTCCTTCGAGCTGCGGCGCTCTTTCCCTCGGTGCGCTATTTACGCTGCTTTTCTTCCCTTTCACTCATTATCTCTATGTAATTCTCTCCCTTTTAGTGAGGGCACGCAGGTCTCGCTCGCTGCGCCGAAGAGATTTTTGCCCTTTTCGCCTTCAATTTTGAGAGGTAGGCTTTTTTTGAAAGACTCGCCGGACGGCCGTTTTGGGAAACTCAGCCAGGTCTCTCCCGGTTCAAGTTCGCGCAGCTTCATTGGAGTGGGCGGAGCTTTTCCCCTGCACAATTTCTCTCTCTCTCTCTCTCTCTCTCTCTCTCTCTCTCAAGCTGGAAATTAGCTGCGTGGTAAATCTGCCGGTTCGGGATTCGAGAAGCCAATTCTGGTGCGGTTTCACTTTTTTAATTCACGAATTACGCGGAGAGGCATCTTATTTCAAAACTAATAGTTTCTCTCTCCTTGAACTATCCTTATCTAATCAGCAATATTTTACAACAGAGCTCGGCATGTAAACCCAATGTCTCGCAGCATTCACCCGAGCCAAAGCCAATGTTACAATCAAGTACTGATACTTTTGGCAGCCAGCATATCCCTTTATCAGTGATTTTTTTCAGAAAGCATCGAAACCTACTTCAGCCGATCGATATCGTCGTATCGCCGAGGAGCGAACGACGCCCGTGCAAAGTTCCGCCTCCCGTAGCCGGCTATTTCCCGGAAAAACAGCCGACCCCCCCCCCTCCGAGAGAAGAAGGGGAGGAAAAAATGTTCCACCGATATCCCATCAGGCGCTCCCCGTCCCTCCCTTCGTTCAGTCTCTCTCTTTCTCTCTCTCTCTCTCACTCCATTCCTCGTTAGAGCCAGAGCACGTAGGCGCAGAGGCGGCGTCGGCGGCGGCGGCGACGCGAGCGTGCATAGTTTAATTGGCTGATGAGCGCGTGCGCGTACATAGCTACGATTTCCTTTCCGCAACGGTCATGCCCGCGCGAGCGGCGTAATGTCCGCCGTGGCCCGAGCGGAGGCCTGCTCTTAAACGCACGCACTTTGCGCAATTCCACGCTGCGCGCCGCGCTTTCTTCGGCCCCGACGAGCAGGACAAATGTTTACCGGACACCGGAGATGCTTTTTCGGGGGACCGGAAAGCAGCGATCGAAGACTCGACTGCGTCTGGCTTTCGCGTGTTTTGATGGATGCAGGCAGTCGCTCGGAAGTGAGGAAAAAGTATAGCACCTATCGGCAGCTGATGTGTTATAAATTTTAGAGGACGATGGGAAATTGCTGAAAAATTACTCAAGGAAGGCTGAAAAAAGAGCGTGTCACCGGTATATGACTGATTGACGTTTCAGCGTTTATTATATTAGTGCAGCGTTTCATGCGGACACAAAATATCGCAGCGAATCCAGTCGCCGTGGAACTGTTGTCGATATATTGTGTGAAAACTCGTCAATAAATTTGCCGTCAGTTTTAACGATAATCAAGACCCTCTCGCGTATCGAAAAATTTTATTTGTGAATTTTTATTTTTCATATTGGTTTTGCATCGAGCGGATCTTAATTCTATAGATAAAATCGTCTGTTCCAGCTTTCATAAAGCAAATTTTAGAATGAAGATTGTATCTATTAGTAACCAAAACGATACTATTCAAACGAATTTTTTGGATTTTAAGTTGAGCTAAACGTTTAATGCGTCACTACGTTTCCTATCAATGCATATGAACAATATTAATTCTATGAACGTGATTAAATTAAATCTATAGATCGCACAATAATCTCTCAGTGCATTAAATACTAATATAATAATTCTCATAGCTCCGCATTGAATGTCAAATATCAAACTTCAATAAATTTGTTAAACGCAACGGTTTCATTATATCTGGTGTTATCATCATTATTAAAATATAAATTATCTACTTAGAGGAGTAAATAGGATTAGAAGATTAATTAATAAACATCGGATTCTGTATAGCAAATTGTTTGAAATTGAGATACAACTCGACTCTATATATACCCATTGAATCCTGAACCGTCGGTTGTTTACTGGTATATTCGATTGCGAAATTCAGTATATTCGCCGTAGGAGCTTCGTTTAACATTGTACGGACAGTTTTATGAATTTTGAGGATCTCCATTCGCTCGAGCAGAACCTTGTCCAAACATCAAGATATATCGTGCCAGCAGCGGATCAACGACACGCCAAACATTGCAGATTCATCAGCGTTTACCGCTATTCCCCCAAGTTACTCATCGATACCTCACTTCATAACGTCCGAGTCATCTCCACGTCTGCTCGGCACAATTCACCGGGCCGATCCAACTGACGAGCCGCAAATCTTAGTCGGGGCGATTCGTCATAATGGGCTTGATTATCAGCAGCGGCGCGTTCGAGCCTTTAAAAGCGCCCGGGTAGGCATTGTTAAATCGCAACTGCAGCTCCCCCGAGAGCTTTACGTGACTCGCCGCCGCGCACACATAGATACGCATCCGAGACAGAGGGGTGGCCGCCGCCGCTTTTATTGCGCTTTTCGCGCGGCCCCAGGAGCGAAATCGACTCAGCTGCTCGTCGGCGCATTGTATATGTGGCGCGTAGAGCCCGGCAGCTGTGTGTACGCTAATGTATTAATTTCGGGGAGGTACGAGGCGCAGTTGCGTGCGGCGCGATCTGTTCTCAAGAATTACGTTGCTTTCGGACGCGCGATGCAGAGTTTCGTGGATGGATCTGCACCGGGGCTGCAGAGAATTCCGAGTATCGTTTGGATTCGGGACCATTTTTGGGATAGATAAGTGTGTCTACGTATTGATTGTTTATGATACCCGAAAGAAGACGTGCACATTATCTGCGATGAAAAAGCGACTATGGCGCAAATAAAAGCGTTTCAACTGTCGAACGAGGCGATTGAAATTCGATATTCAATTTAAACTTTAGTGCAATTAAAATTTTTATTCCTGCTGAAGTTTAAATTGGATATTGAATTGCAATCTTCTTTCGTGTATAATCCGAAAAGAAAAATAAAGTTGTGCACGAGTTTTTCTTTAGAGAGCAACTAGCCTTGACCTTGAACTTCACTCCCCATTTAAAATTATACTTAACGCGAATCATCCGCTTGAACGATTTTACTGGCTATGAAAATGCGTTATCGCTCTGCGTTACTTACGGCACGAGACTGTTGTGCTGAATTACGAAGATGCAAGCAGGAAATGTCTCAATAATCTCGTGAAACTATCAAATTACGATCGAGAATAATTCATCCGACACGGGTGTCCCGCCCAAAGCAGCCAAAGCCCGCGTGACAGATATAAGAAGCGGAAATAAGGGATAGGGGATCTGAGAGCGCGGACTAAGGGATGCATTAAATGCTCTCTCGCTTTCTCTTTTTCTCTTGCCCTGCCCCTCGTGTAATTTTCTCGCTTGTCCTTCGCTCGAAGCAGCAGCAGCAGCATCAAAGCCTCCTGCAGTTCTGCGCCCCCCCCCTTTTTTTATCTCCGCATCGATCATTACAGCAGCAAAGTGACTTATCGATTTTGTCATTAAGTCGCGCAGTGTTTTTCGAAAAAGAATGCATTAATGCGCCGCTGGAAGGAGCTCTAACAGACTTTTCCTCTTTACGCGGGAAAACTGCTCGAGTGCGGCTTTTCCGGCGATAAGATCGATGTCGGCTTCGCGCAACTTTTATCGTGATAAATAGTATCCCCTGAGCTTTTTGTGTTTTTGTTCGCGGCTCAAATCTTGACGAGTTTTTAACTGGTTTCTGACTATTCTTTAGATTGAAAATATGTTTTTATGATATTATCCATAAAGATGAATGTATTTGTACGTAGTACACGGAGAAAAATTGCTAGTACAATTTACTTAAAAGGTATGAGTAAAACATACTGATTCTGACTTAAATAAAATTTACTTGATTTATTAAGTGCGAGAGGGACAGAAAGAAAAATGGCGCCTTGGATTCGGTAAAATTTACTTACAAAGCTGAGTAAAGTTTACCTAACCATGTTTGCTTAACTTTTTAAGCAATTTTTACTTAAGTTTCCGGTCAATTTTACTAGCGATTTTTCTCCGTGTACATGTAGCCAGCTCGATAATTTATAGTGATAGTTTTATATTCTTGTGTTACCAATAAACAGTCATTAAGATTTTTAATTCTAAATCAATCGTTAATAATATACTAATTACATATTTTTACATCTTTGACGAATCGTGATGAAATATTACAGCTTTTTCATATTCCAAACGTGCCAAAATAGCATTTAAATAATTAAAAATAGCACCTCATTGATCTGGCATCATGCAAATATAGCCGAATATAAAAATTTCAAAACTTTTAATTCCGCAAATCAAGCCTCATCCATAAACATGCATAAACACACAATCGACTCGAAACAAACAAACAACAAACTCGAACTTTCCCGCGCCAACCATCAATACAAGCTCGTAACGCACTTTGGCGCGGGCAGGAAGAAAAAAAATTTCAGCCGTGTATCTCGCGAGGCGACCTCCTTCCAGTTTCTCTCTCGCAGCCGCACACACGGACACGCTCGCGCACACTCAAGGCAAAGGCTGCGACGACACACTCGAAACTTTCAATTGGTGCGCGGAGCTCCGCTCGTCGGCGTGAAACATCAAAATTCAGAACGAACGTCATAAAAATCTGAATTTAAAATTCATCCGCACGCCCGGCCTAGAGTTTCGCAACCTTCCTCGGAGATTCCCTCGCTAAACTTAATTAAATCCTCGTCATTACCATTCACCCGCCATCCACGGAGAGAGAGAGAGAGAGAAAGCGTCTTTATCGAGGAAGTCTCCCGGGACTATCTGATGCTCCGCGCCAACACGAAATCCTTATCGGGTTGTACGTTCGTGTGAGAGGCTGAATTATTAGAGGCACTGGAAAGCGGCCGCCGCTGACCGAGACGGCTGCGAAAAGCGAGCGATTGTGGCCGTGATTGATTGACCGACTGCCAAATGTTGACCGGATTTGCGAGCTGCATTCAACTTCGGTCCGTTCAAATGTAATGAGGTCCAAGCGGGATTGAAATTAAAATTCAGTTAAAGTGAATTTGTGCGCCGACGTTGAAATGAGGCGTAATGAATTGGGAAATATTTTTTCTGATAAACAGCCTGTATGCTAATGATAATTTTAAAATGTCTTTGTAAAAGGCGTGTTTAATAAACATGAAGTTTTTCTGAAAAAAAGCTCGATTGAATATCGCAATGAGGCTAACAAAACTAATTTAATTTTATATTTAGAATCGTATGAGTAAAATAAAATAAGCAATAATGTCTCTATATTACTTTTATGAAAAAGTGACGGAAAAAATCGCGGGCCATTTAAAAATATTGAAGCGGCGCAAAAATTTAAACATTTGTACAAAGTAAGTTTTAAAAAGTTATTATACATTTTCATTAATTTGCTGTATACAACTCGTACGAAAGACGTGGAACGTGTAAGAACTTGAAAGATGAGTGTACTCGCGAAAGAAAAAATATTTCTAGATAACTGAAACAGCGCGGCACTTATTTTGATTATAAACGATACGGAGCACGTGGATTCAGCTATTTCATAAAAACCTGAATTACTGCAAGGCGTTCCGACTCCGTACTCATCATTAACAGGAAGGTTCAACCAAATCCTCATAACTCTGCTCCTCGAAGCTAACGACGCGAAAATTCGGAAAGCAAACTCTTCGGAGCTTCGCAGGGCTCCCGGAAAAGAGAACGGTTCTCTCGCGGCGAGAGTTTTATCGTGTTCTAGGTTATGTTCCTCGTAAAGGCGGGAACGCCGGGGGAGGCGGCGCTGCACAGACGGACGCCGCGGAGATAAAAGCCAAGGGAAAAGGGAGATAAAAACGAGCCGTGGCAGATCGCAAAAAGGAGGGAAAATGACAAAAGGGCTCGCTCGGCACGGTCCGCGCATGCGCAGCAGCGCGTCGCCGCCGCCGCCGCTGTTCCTCGGCGCACCGCGCGGCGGGGAGGGAGGTGGAAGGGTTGGGCGGCGGGAAAGCGTAGGTGCTATTTTCGTTCTTTATTTTTCGAGAGATCCCGGGTTCAACGCGCAGCGGAGAGAGAAGCTTATGGGCGGAGTGAGAAGCACGTGTGATCAATGATAAAAAGTTTATCGCCTTTTCTAGGTCGAGCCGCCCGTGGTAATGCACTTGCGGCAAGTTGTTTCATTGATTCCTCCATCGTTCGGAGGGGCACCGAGGGCTTCTGTTGCTTGAACGGCAACGAGCTCGAGAGATCGAATAACGAGATTTGCGTAGCGATGAATTTCGAAGCTATTTCAATGTAATTAGATAATCGATAATAGACGAGAGAGCGAAGCCCTCGACCGACGGAATGAATATTTCGGCTTGATTGTTAAATTTATTAGCCGCTAAAAATCTCCACCTTCGTTACGGACGTAATTCACGATGAAGTTTACAGCGGTTTTCTTTCTCGGAAACGGCCGTGGCAAACGCTGCCTAACGGCAGACAGTATTGTTTTTGTGAATTTTGAAGTGGCAGCGGCGCCTTCTAAGCCCTAGCTGTAAAGCATTGTAAGGCTTCGGCGCTACGAGTGTGATAACAGTTGTCGGACATCTTGCTTTACGCCGGTAGACTAGAGAATTCCGTTAATTCAATGCGAGTCGCGAGGCGAATTCTCTCGGAGACGAAAACTCTTCAAAAATGAAAAAGCATGCTCTTCTCGCTCGAAGCAGCAAACAGGATTTGGAAATTAAAGCAGGAATCCCAAGCTCGACCGCAGAAAGAGAAAGAGCGCCATGGGCAATAACCCGAGTGCCCCCTCCCCTCGCCGCCGCAAAGAAATTTCGAGGATGTACGCGCAGCCTGCTTGGTGGCGCGTAACACAGCGGCAGCGACGCTCCGAATCCAAAACGATGCTATCGCCGGCCGCGACGCTCGGCCACGAAACTCTATCCGCTTACGCTCTACACATTCGCTCCGTCAGGCGGACGGTACAATGACCGCCCGATAAATTGCCCGCTGAGAATCGGGGGATTATCGCATTATCGTCGTCGAGCGGCCCGTCGCTTTTCCATGCAAATTCCCCGAGCCGCCATTTGCAAGTCTTATTCAACTCGAATTTCGGGACGCGCGCGGCCTTTAATTGCTTCGAGAACGGCCGTGATTGCGATACGATGCGCTCGATATGCCCCTGCGAAAGATTCAACTTTTTACCCGTCCGCCTGACAGATTGAGACGTTGGAGTGCTTCGTTTGCAGGGGAATTATTGTAGTTTTGATTTTATTTTTAACACACGGAAGCGCAAGCTTTCTAAACGTATAGATTATCATAAAAATAACGATGCTAATTCGTAAATGAATTTCCTGTGTGTTTTTGTTTGTTATTGATGCATACTTTAGAAGCTGATTACGCTATAAGTAAATAGCTCTAGAAAAAAAAGATTATCATAATGACATCATTGATGCATAAATCATAGCCTACTTGTTGCCGTCAGGCTCGAGGCAGCAACGAGAAAGTAAATCAAGCGAACACAGCGCTTAGCCCTAAATCAGCACATTCCTCAAAAAGCCGCGAGAGCCCGAACTAATTACTCGGCGAGCGCTCGGCGTAAGAAAGAAAAGCGCAAAAACGATATAGCGGTGCGTGCCGCTCGCCGAGTAAAAAGAGCCGGAGCTCGGAGAGCTTTTCGTAATCCGCGCCTCCAAAGGGCCATAAATCGGCGCTCGAACAAAATTTACGGAGCCGCGCAGCCGATCTTCCCTTTTTTTTTGCCTCCGCGAGATTTCGAGGCGGACTCGCGATCAATCACGCAACTTGTTGAACCGCGAGCAAACGAGAGGGCCAGGGACAATTTCGCGTTTCAGCTGGGCAACTTTCAAGATTAACAAAGTTGCCTTACACCTTTTTTCCTTTTTTTCTGAATAAATCTGAATACACTCGAAACTTTGTAACCGGCGAAAATTCAACATTTACCTCGCCGAGAATATGGAGAAACGCCGTGCCAAAACTGAAAAATCTCCCAGCAGTCGGGAGCAGAATAGAGAAAGAATCCAAAAGTGAGAGTTCGCCCGAGAGGGAAAGAGGAAGCGGGGAAAAAGCCGAGGGAGAGTATATAAGAACTACGGGCGAGTAGGTAAGTAATTAAAAAAGCGAGAAAAAGAGAGCGACCAGCGTGACGCCGTACAAGTACACGCGGCCGAGTAGTTGTAATATACAGGGAGGCCCCTCGGGAGCTTTGAGAACTTCACCGAGGATGTACATACGTGCGTGTGCGCGCGTCTGCGTGCGTCTCTCTCGAAGCGAGGAAACTCGCGAAGTAGCCCCGGCACGTGAACTTCCCCTCTCGCCAGTCAGCCGCTTTGAAGAAATTCTTTGTCGCTTATATAAATTGTTGAGCACGCGATCCGGCGTGCGCTTGTTTTTCGGGCGAGTGACGCGACGCGCGACACATATATACATCGCACGCGCGCGGATAACTTTTAACAGCGTTTAAAGTCACGCCGAAGCACACCTTTTAATGGGAGTGTACAGCTTTCTTGCGACGGAACTTGCCGATTGGAAAGGGAAGGCTTGATCAAGTTGTACGTCTCGCGAGCGAGACTGGCCGAGTTCAGGGCGCAGTGTGTGCGTGTAATTTCGCATATTGGACTGCTTGCCTCGTATTTTTAGAATTCGCAAATTGTTTCTCGCGATAATGTTGTACAACTTTAACGACGAGCTTTATTTTTAGTATAGTTTTACTACAGTGGTTATAGTTAAATTTATAAAAGTCACTGCTTTCCACGTAGATTCCTTTTATTGTAGAAATTTGAATGAAGTATTTTGTACATTTTATAAATCTAAACTATTTTTCACAAAAAAGTGAATTAACCTAAAAAAGGACCCAGCTAGGAATTTACTGCACTGCTTTATACATTGTACTATCAGCGATGCATAACGTCGTTTTCATACTCTTCAGCTCGACTATAAGCTAATCTTAAGCTTAAACCATTTTCCTAAATGCAATATCGAGTACGCATTCGCTGAAAAACTCGTCGCGAACTATTATAAATTAGAACTGCGCATTAACGTGCGCCATTTGCCATCCGAGCGACAAATGCGCCTCTCCCAATTCCCAAAGACAATTCAGCCGCTCCAGCTACGCAGGCCACACACCGAGCAGTCGGCAGCTGACAATAATTTTCGCTACACTCATACATAACTCCCCCTGAAGGAGCTCGGAGACACTTTGCTTTTCGCAGCGAGCGCCATAACGTATAATGCGGACGGGAGACATTCGCCCTCGAGGCTTCTCCTCTCCTTTTTTTTGCTCTGCTTCTCTCTCTCTCTCTCTCTCTCTCTCTCTCTCTCTCTCTCTCTCTCTCTCTCTGGCGCTCGCGCTCTGTCGACGTCGTCGTCGTCGTCGTCGGGCACTCGAGGCTGCCGTCGAGGAAAAAAGGGTCGCGCGAGAGAGGTAAGAAGCCGAGTGAAAAGATGCGAGCCGGATTTTTCGAGGGGGCGTGCCAAGAAGGAAGACTCTTATAAATAATTTTCGGCCGATGTACCTGCCTGGACGAGCTGAATTCCCGAGGAGCTGCACTTGGTTCGCAAATTTTTGGCCGGGGTTAATAGCCGTCTGAATCTTTCAGACCTGGTTTCCACTACTCCGTTTTTTTCCGGGGGTGAAAAATGCATCTTTCCCGGCAGAAATTGCTGGAATTGCGCGCTTTTGGCGCTACTCTAAAGGAATACCTTGCAGGTTTTTTGCTTGAAAACTGTTTTATTCTGAATGTACATTTACGGTGGCTTCATTTCGATAAGCAACTAAATCAGATTTTTAAATAATAGAGCATTAATGGTTCTATGTAAAAAGCTTTATTTACAAAAAATCGATCGATGGTTATCATCAGTTATTACGTAAATATTATTTCAGTTGATTAACATAGAAAATCAAAAATTTTAAAAGAATCTCAAATTAAAAGAGTATTTGAACTATCATCAATTATATTTTCATATTGCTTTTGACGTATATGTATATATAAAATATTATCTTCAATAAATGACACAAAAATTGTGTAAATCAGGTTTTAATTTTTTTTAACAGCAGATTGCAAATTTAAAAAAAAACACGATTAAGCAGTGAATAAAGAAGAAATACTCGTATATAGCTGCACGAAAAATCGATGGAAGTACGAGTCACGAATGGGGCAGAAAATAAGGAGGACGAAGGATATTAATAAAGTGTACATAAAAGGGAAAATATGGGTTTCGTGATAAAGAGATTAACTCGCGAGGGAAAAAGTGGGAAATGTGAAAAAAAAAAAGATTATTGTACGGATTAAGCTGATTTATCCAAGTAATTAAGCCACAGTTGTATAAAATGAAAATCGGTATAAATTGAATATATAGTCTGTGCAAATTCTAAAAATTCGGAACTATTGGAAAGAACTGCATATTTTAGTAGGGAATCTTACTTACGGCAACAATGAAAATGCTTAAGGAGAAAAAAATGGGACGAAAGAGCATAATGGAATGAACGGAAGTAAGAAGAAAAGGGAGTTTAAGGCGCGGAATTTGATAATAAATTTCGTAACGCTTTGTTTCAAGAAATCCTCGTCTTCTAGAATAATTCATATATA
>JAWWEM010032737.1:0-15802 GCA_035582935.1 Ormyrus thymus | reverse complement strand
AATTATTAGAAGATGCGTGTGTCCCACGAGTGCTATTAAAATAGTAATTTTTCAAAAAAATTTTTCTCAGTGTATGAAAACGCGGGCAAATCTTTCCCGAGATAAAGTTTTATTTACCTCGTAAGTTTTCCATCAAAGCTTTTAAGCACGTCTTTCTTCCTTCGCATGCTAATTGACGGTGACTAATATGTATATAAATAGAATGCTCTTAAAGTAGTTTAATAACTATTCGAAACTCAACTGGATAAATTACATCCTTTAACTGCGGGTATTTTTAATTCAGAAGCCTTATACTTCAGCATTTTAAATATTTATAGAGCAATTATTTAACATCGTGCGCCTGCATCTACAATATTTCCACGCATCAGTCGCATTCAAGCGTACATAAGAAAATAAAAATGGAAAGAAAACAAAAAAATTGAGCCGTTCTCAAAAAGTCAAGTCAAACATTCGCGCCGCGACGAGACCGGAGATAAAAGAAGTTAAACGCGCGAAAAACTCTCGCTCCGTCCAGACCGGCGACTCCGGTATTTGCTCGACAAGCAGAGAATCTTTGCACTTACGGGTGTATACATTATTTCAAAACACGCGATGATTCACGTTTCGACGCGCTCGGGAAAAAAATAGGGATTAAAAATTCGTTACACGAGTGTACATAATACTCATCGTCGTCGCTGATTCAAGCACGCCGAGCGACTGCCCGTCGTACATTACCACACGTATCCATACGCTCAAAAGATGCGCGTATCGATACGCTTGTTTCCTCGCTGGAAATAGCTAAGCTTCGCGACAAAAATATAAAGTTCAAGTGCTCAAGATACTGCTGATAAACGATCGGCTGCGCTTGCCGTCAACGTTAGATATTGATTGGCACTTGCTTCCAGCGCCGAAGCATCGAGAGTTCTGTCTGTCAAATAAATTTGTTTGAAGAATTTGCCACTTGGAGATAATGTTTCAATTGCGGCCTTCAACGGTGCTTCCTTCCATTTCTTCATTTTAATCAGCTCGCTTTCGGATCGCACGCACGTATTCATTATTAATAAACGCCTCACGCGCGACGCTCGAGCGCAATACAAAAACTAGTCCGCAATATAAGAGTTCTGATTTGGTCTACTTAAAAAAGGACCCGCCTTGAAATGATTTTAGCATTAATCAACGAATCTCGAACGGCGCGTCGAGCAGCACTTAGAGAAATTACGGCACGCGTATATAAAAAGGGAATAACGACGGAGCCGTGTATCGGCACGAACTTATCAAGTTCGCACGCTTTCGATGACGTAGTTCCCCGGGTGTAATTAAGCGAGAGCGACGCGTATCAGCCTCGATCTGGATAAGTCATCTCGGCGTGTGCGATTCTCTATTTTCGCTGCGTGACTCGAAAAAGGAAAAAAAAAAGGAAGAGAGAGAGAGAAGAAAAGCGCGCGGCTGCTTTTTTATATGCCCTCCTCGTAAAAATTCAAGGCGCTCGCCGACGACCGACTTTTTCTGCCGCGTCATGCGCCTTTTTTTTCGTTTTTACGGTTTCGTCGCCGGGGATATTTGGTTTCGCGCTCTGCTGTATCTGCCGAGCGAGCTGTTTGTTGTTCATTCAAGTTTTGTGATTTCTTTTTTCTTTTTTAGAAAGTAGATCGTATTTTAATCTTTTTAACCGGTCTAGAGTCATTCTTATTCTCGTTTATGGAAGTTTGTTGAATTGCGGCGGAGTGTATTCTTTTAAAGGATTAAAACGCCTTGGGACTTTTAATTGATATTTCCGGATTAAATTGATAACATAATTAATTGAAACGCTTATCTTTATCTTAAGTCAGCTGAACCCGTTTCCAGTAAAGATATAGTTCTATAAATATACGCACATTGTATGAGATCACGTTTCACTTCGTATAAAACAGCGAAAACTAGCCTCGATAACAATACCATCTTTGCTCATTCCGCTTCGCTTTCAGCAACGAAACGTAAATTAAATATTCTAGTCTCGACGATAACGAGTGCCTCGAAAAACAAATCCTGCAGCTTTCATTCCCCTCATAATCCGCAGACACTTCCCCTGCCAGCCGCGTCGCTAAAGCACTCGGAAAGCAGGCTCCGTCGCATCGGTATGGCGAGTCGAAGCGTCGCGTCGCCGCGCAGCATCTCAACCTCGCCGAGTCCGAGTCATCCCGCGGGCCGGACCTTGACACCTCGCCTCGGCCGCAGCTTCCTGCCGGCGGCGTCTCTCCTGCGCGTCGCCGAGCGGCGAGGGTCAATCGGAAAGCGCGCGCGCGCGCGAGCCGATCGAGCGTCGCGATCACCGCTATATTTGCCGCTCGTGACTCATTACGGGGAGAAGGGGGAGGCGGGTCGCGCTCGCGACTCGCGGTTTTCACCCACTTTTCAGCCGAGGGTCTCGAGTGGGGTTTCGGTTTCGAAGGGTCCGATGGGATGTGGAAAGTGCAGCTGGGATTTCGAGCTGATGAGAGGTTTGGAAGGAAAGTTTAGCAGGGGTAGGGCGATATTCTAATTAATGGCTGGTAATAGTTACTGAAGGATAAAGTACGTCGCCGTAATAAACGAAATTAATCGTCTTCGGCCTGGTAACGTAAGCTACGTGGAGAATAAACCGAGAAAATAAAAAAATTTTTTGCCCACGTCTAATGGTAGATCAAATAAATCACGAGTAATTGCACATAATTTCCGAGAAGCAAGTTGACCATTTTTAACGTCCCACGTAAAAGCTTAGTTCATTTCCTTACGCAGAGAGAGAGAGAGAGAGAGAGAGAGAGAAAGAGAGAGGGAGAGAGACACATTAGGCTTTGAGGTCAATTTTTATGGGAATTTTTCGCTGTTAAAATGGGAGCGCATTTTTATCGCCGACGGCATTCGTACGTGATAATATTAAACGCAACAGCGCCAGCTTCAATTTGAGTTGACGTGTGCGGCTTTTCCTTGACATACAAATTTTCAATATCCTTAAAATTAATGAATTGTGTCTTGGAAGTTATATACATTCGTAAATTGAGATTGCCGCATCATTGCCGAAGTACACGCCTTCATTTTGTAAACATACACGCGTTTGCACAAGCTGTTACAGATAAGGAAATATATTTTTAAAAACACTTCCTTGGATTAAGAACAATTTTAACTACAAAGGATAACTATTAAAATGGAGCTTAAAAATTTATTTATGTAAAAGAATTTATATAACGCACATAAATTCTTAATTATTTCAATCGTCAGTTTCATTTCAACTTCAACCTGTTAGGTTAATACTTTACACCTGCCCAGCGTTATGCTTTCATTTATAAAACAACAATACGCATATTAAAGCATCCTAAATCCATCATCAAAATCCCAGGCAATCCGCTTCCCCGAAAATTCCACCAGCAGCCATCGAAACTCGACCCGCGCATAAACCCTCGCGATCTGCAATTAAAAAGGCATTCGAAGCGGCGCGCGGCGCGGGCTTTGTTTTCGCGGCTCGCCGAGAGGCCGGAGAGCCGTCCCCATAAAACTTCAGCTGCACGGCCAGGCCAAAGATGGACGCTGCCAAGGACGAGCCGATCGCGTGTATATATATATATATATAGTTACGCGCTGGAATTCCTGGCGCGCACACCTTTTGCGCAATCTCGTCGGGTTTGGCAGAACGTTATCGAGTCGTACCGAGAAATTCAGATAAGTGTGTTTGCTTGCTGGGGAGGGGGGGGGAGGAGGGTTTGTTCGGGCTATGGTGCTTTCGAGCGGGCTTTCCTGGGCGCGGTTATTTTTGAAGTAAGGCTAAATAATGTTTGTATGCCAATGTGCCGCAGATTCGTTTACGCGGGAACATTATTGTTTTGCGGATATATAGCTTTGTTTTACTTTTTGCCGAGTGGAAATGAATTGTGACTTTTGTAGACGCCGATTTTTAGACTGATGGTGAAAATGCAGCTGAAATTAAGTAGAGTAATTAGCTCTATGGGGGAAAGAAATAAATAAATACGAAGGCCTATATATTCTTAGTTGATGCGTCAAAGAAACCAATGTGAAATTTGAAGTACGCAACCCATTGACTTAAACGCGTTAAAAGTATTTTCGTCGAGACGGGGGATATGGTTACCAAAGCCTGGAGAAGATATATATAGCTTGTATCTTTTATGATGGAATGCGTAAAAATAAGCCAACTGGCGACGAACGCACTATTCTTCGATACGGACAGATCTGTCGAATTTGAAATACTTCTGAAATTGGGTCGTAAATTCAAGCTCCATTCAAAACGAAATATCCTCGTTAAAACAGAATCTCCGCGAGAAGGAATTTCTTGGATCGTAAAAATAGGAATGATCGTGGCTCTAATCACTTCTAAGGCTCCGCGCGGTTAACAGTTGTCAAGTAGGTACAAGTGAGCGCACGTGCAAGTATTCGCCGGAGTATTCACGGCAGCGCGCCGTTTTAAAAAAGTCAGATGCTAAATTAATATTATTGGGTCCCGTTAACGAACGATGCGCAGTCGCGGCGTTGCTTTTTTACGCGTTTGTTGATTCGAGTACGATTGCAAGCGGCGGATGAGATAGTCGTCTGCTAATAATGCTTATGTGCAGCGATACATGCATGAAGTAAACAAGCAATTTACGTGGTCAGAGAACGTGAAACTGTTTAGCTAAATTGATCTGTATGAATTCTTTTACTTTAGTTCGATGTTGTAGCAATTGCCTTCAAATAAGCGCTGCTCCTTAACAAATCAGTTTTTTCTTTTTTTTTTTTGTAACAAGCGTTGCTTATATGCAACCGATATTTAAAAATTACAGGACATTGATTTTAGATCTGAGAAGTGCGCATTTAAAATACATTTCATTGCCTCCTTGCTTGACAAATTGCCCGATTGTACGTCCTGCGTTGGCAAAACATTAACGTCCATGAAGATTGCTACAATGAAACCACATAAATCATCAAATTAAATGGCAGCAAATTATTAGAAAGCCAATTGTCCTACGTGCAGAACAAAAGCGCCCTTCCGAACAACAAAAAATCTGTACGAGTCAAACAGGACACAATCAGCCTCGCTTCCAATGGCAGATCTTCCCTGGTAGAAATTGAAAACATTTTTAGAGCATTTTTTGACAATTTTTTTAAAAAACGGCCAAAAAATGCTCCTTAATGGGCCAATAAACGCTAAAATTTAACCTCTAAGCATGTGATTTCTACCAGGGTTGCCGTAGATCCCATTGCATCATGGTTTCGTTCAAAAGTTCCTTCCGCTCCTCGCGCGCAGTCTCTCGTAGGAGCGCGAGATACCGCACCGCTCGTGGGTGGCGTAGGAAGCGGAGAGAAAGAAATAAACGAGCACTAATGGATCTGCGCCGACTTGTCCTGGGTGGCCGGTTCATTTTTCTAAACTGCGCCGAGCGGTTCGTTCCAGTTCCTCCCCTAGTGTTTTTTCAAAGGGCAAAGTCGGAATCCACGATCGAGCCCGACGGCTGATTTATGCAGCTCTGTTCTATTTATTCTAAGCGGCCTTAAAGTTTGTTAGTGTTTCGTGAGGTACCGAATATAACGCGCCGGATAACGATAATTTAATCATACCGAGATAAGGACTTGATGGTCCCAGTGAAATTCCTAACAAGCACTACTCTCATCGTCGAAAATATCCCAAGACTTATTAATCATCGGCGTTTGGAAAATATCTTTTATTTAAATGATTTTTTGAACTCTTGCCGCAACTGTCACGTCGGCGACAACAATTTCGTAAACCAAAGCTTAATCATTACTCCGAATTGAGAAAATACCTTTCCTAGCGATACCATCCGACAGATTACCCGATAAAGCGCTAAATTTACATCGCCGGCCATTAAGATTCCCAGAACCAGATAAAGCGTCACAACGCGAAAACTCCGAGGGTTGTCGTTTCGGAATAATACGCAGAAGTGCAGCGCGGTTCTTTATCTGCGCCGCCCTGCTCGAGTTTTTTTTTCAGGCGCGCCGCGGGGAACGCAAGGCGTGGCCTTTCCCCGATTCATATTTTCCCTTCCGGAATTCGAGAGCAGGTCGGTGAAAAAAAAAAATTGAATAATTGCTACTGCCCTTGATAATGCGACGACAGGTTCTGATTTTATGAAAGGTCGACACGAAAGCCCTTATCAAATTGGTACGTCAATGGGAGTTCTTTGAGTAAGTTGTAGGTTTGGTTTAACAAATGAAACTTTGGATTTGCTCTAGTTTTTCGCGATATCTTTTTTTTTCGTTGAGGTCTTACTGAAACTGCAGTATATTCAAAGAGAGGCAATCCACGTGAATTCAAATCGAGATATTTCATCGAACCTGTTTTCATCAATACGCGAATCTAAATAAAGAACAAGTCAGTTCATCGGATTTCAATGCACGCTCGGAATTGCTTTTTTCGGGTTTCGCGCTCGATTCCTCTCGTTTGTTTACCCTCGACTATCGATTTCAAAATACCTTTCCCATCGGCTTACGCAACGCGCACAACCGATCCCGACAGACGTCTCGGTGTCTATACACACCCATCTTCCTTCGACTCGCTATCGGATTTCAGACGCAAGAAACCCAAGCAACAGGTACACGTATATAATAGCAAAAGCTCGCCGGGCGAATCCGAAAGTTTTCGCGCGTATACAACGGCGAGCGTCGCACTTACCTATTCGCTGATTCTCGGGAGGCGAAGAGGAGGAAGGGTGGCTTGTGTATCCGGACGGCGGGAGAGTCACTCGAGGCGCGCGAATCACTGGCTGGAGAACGACTGTCGGCGGGTCGCGCGGCTCGGTCTAAAGAAGCGTCGTCTCTTTCGTTCGCGGCGGCCGCCTCCCCTCCCTGCGCCTCTCCGCGCCGTTCCCGTCCGCCGCTTCTTTGGCTCTTTTACTTCCTATGTAATGCGCGGGGTTTGCGCTTTCTTTTCTCGCTTCCGAAGTACCCGCTTGTTTGTTTGCGTTTCGGCTTCGGGGCTTTCTATTTTTCATCTCGACGTTTTCGGGCTCGAGCGAAGGCTGCTTCGTTTGTTAGATTTGATTATTTTTCATTTCGGAATTGTGTTCGATTCGAGGTTCGATTTGTGTATTTTTTTAAACGCAAGGAATGAATTATTTGCTTCCGAGATAAATGTAATATGTCTCTCCTAATAATGATGCTTGTTTAGAGAAGTCGAGTTTTCGCCTTATGTGAGTTACGAAATGGATATAAAAAATTGTTTATCGTCATCAATGATGAAGTTTTTCTTTATTTATAATTATTACTGCTGACGCTCCGGAACAATATTTTTTCGTGCCTGATTGAATTAAAATATTACCATTTTTCAAATTCTTGCTAAAACCAGTACCGATCACATTAGTCAACAGGAAAAAATAGACAATTACATCCGCGAGGCTCTCCCTTCATGAATCATGAGTCATCGAGCAGCAATAGAAATTACACACGAATCTCGCAGCCATTACACACGAGTGTTCATCGAGTGCTCGGATGAAGCGGGCTCGTCGAACGTTTCGGCGTTTCCTCCTAAACAATTCAACGAGCGCGCGGAGGTCTGACGCGGCACGGCGAGACGCGATGGGCGCGACTCGAGTTGGCGTCTTGGCTCTGACAGAGAGGAAAGAAGACGGCGGAGAGGCGCAGCCGGGAGGGAGAGAACGTGCGCCGAGCGTTATTAGGGCACGGACTATACGCAAATTGGTCGGATCGCCGCGGCCTTAAGCGGCTCTTACGATACGCCGGATGTTTGTTTTAGAATTTTCACTGCGGTAAGGATTTGTTGGAATGCGATGCAGAGGTTATTAAATTTTCTCTAGTTTTGCTATTGGAAGGTGAATTGCTTTGGGCGACTGCGATTTTTGTTTAAAAAATTGATCGAATGAGATGTTTATTACAGTTTTTAATATAAGAATAGAATGTGCGTCATGAACCCTGATGTATTCCAAAGTGAAAATAATTTAATGGCAATTTCAAAAGTTATCAGATATTCATTTTTTAAAGAAAGAATGGAGGGTTTTTTACTAGCAAATGCTTTTATATTATACTTACCTGGAAGTAAATAATTTGTTTCGCTCCTTAATTGTTTCATAAAGTAAAATAGAGACTTTTTATTATTTGTGCTTACGTATTTAACAAACTAACTCATGTAAGACGAGGCTACGCTAAAAGTAGAACATGTAAACCTAAGTTTAAGTTCATAAATTTAAGCATTTTAAATGTATTTTAAAGTTTGGAAATACGTTCCTGATAAATATTTTTATTTTATTTTATCAATATGCAACAAAATTATTTTCTTTTTTAAACCGACTTTATAACTAAATCATTTTTATTTTTATACACTTACTGGATTAATTTCTATCGAAATAAGCAATTATAATAGGTATTGCCGTATACTTTAAGCAGCTACAACCGATAAAAATCTCAAGCAAGCAGATAAAACGCAGCAGAGCTGCATCTTCGTCAAGCACACAGCGCGCGGGAAGGAAGGAGAGCCATCAGGCCCATTAGGTACAGTGGATGCGCTCCGCTGCGTAGGACGAGTCTCGGCACTCTCGGCTATGCTGGCGACGTAAACATTAAGGGCGGCGCACGACGTGAGAATGCTTTTAAATAAACTCTCCGGGCGCCCTTGACGGCAGTATTTACTCGACGTAAATGGTTGCGTCCGGATCGTCCTGCTTCTCGCTTCGAAAAGGATACTTTCAGTAAGGAAATTGATTACTTTGCTTTTTTTGGATAGTCCTTTTATCGTGGATGATTATTTTCCGATTCGTGGAAATTAATACGCGTTTTGATTAAATGCTGAATCACATAACTTAGCTCACTTCTTGAGATTTTCATTTTGAAGATCACGAAATATCGTATCGAAGGAATCCAAGTAAAATACATTAAATTAGGAACTTTTTCCGAGTAAAATCAAACTTGTAATTACAAACCTAATCTATCAAAAGAAATTTTCCATTTCTACTCTAATCAGGACTGACCTGCTTAAAATGAATGTATATGTTATAAGAAAAGCACCCAAGCTACCAACGTGAGAGAAGTAGTAAATATCGTCATAGCTACACTTCAATTCCGCAGAAATCAAAAACAATTTCGCAATAATAACGCCGATCAATCATGCCCGTGCTTTGTTTACCCGCGCAACCTATTTATAAAAATGAGGAGAAGGCGCTTTTCGTATTTAAGACGGCTACGCAGAATATATAGTAGGTAGCTGGATTAGAGAGTGAAGTGCCTCTGCTCGTATAAGCGAAACAAACGATTCTGGGACCGGCCTTGACTCTCTGCTGCTTATTACCTAAACGAGACGAATGTCATCAAGATGGTTAAATAAGTACATTTGTACCGATGAAGTTTCGTTTTGTTCTTTCGGCGATACGTAGTTTTTTGCTCTTATTTGAAAACCCACAAGATTTTGAATAAAAGATTTTTTTATATTTGAGTTGTAAACGTTTTTTGTTTTTTGAAAACTTAGAATAGTTTTTCCTTGTTTAGTGTTGTTCAAGAACGTAAGCACTCAAAACGACGTCTAAAAGGGACGCGAGGTTATACCGGCTATACGCGATGCGAAATGTAATGCATGCCCCTGATAGGCGAAATGAAATGTGACATCATCGCAACGATGGAGATGGACGCTGATTAGGTGACGTCATGCGCCGTGTCATTACTCCGCGGAATCCTTGTGAATTCCCGGCGATGCTTCGTAATACAGAAACGCCTTTTTCTCATGTATACAAATATAATGTTCTGGACATATTGTGGGTTATATTTGTGACTAGTAAATATTGATTTTGAGCTAGTAATTTTGAAAATTTATTAAACAACAAATTAACGCAATTTATAAATAATACTTAATGCAACAATAGTAGCATTTACTTACAAAAATGTGTTCGTATATGATTTAAATTTTCTAAGATTGTTTTCTTTTTTATTTTCAGTTATTCGTATTTCCCGCTTTTAGATTCTTTATTGCGCATGTGCCATAGTTACAAGTTAGGTTTTTACTAGTTCGATCACTATAGTGTCATAAAATACCTATTCTAGAAACTACAAAGCGTCGACCTGCAACTGTAAAACACAAAGTACGTTATTTATTTTATTAAGCGATGATAGGGGAAAATTAGGAGAGGAAAAATAAGTAAATGTGTGTGCGTTTGTAGAGTAAAAAGTTGCAGAAAAGAAAACAAAGACAATCTTGGTACATTGTTCATGGTTTTTTTTAAATTAAAATTGTGATGAAAATGAAACTCGATAACAATCGATGTATTCTTGTTGAGTTTAAAAGTTCACATCAATTAAGTGTAGGCTACTTATCATGGGTAAAAGACAACATTACATTGCCGGATGTAGCTAATTATATCTCAAACAAAGTAGAAGTGAGCATAAAATGGCCTAAAATGTGGCCTCTTATGACTACTGCAAAACTGGAAAAATTATTTGATCAAATTGAGTTTGATGAATATAAAGTAACTATACTTGCAAGTGGGTGTAAGTGTCTGTAATTGACGTTGTGTATTTATGTAATTTATTTAAAAATTAATTTTTAATTTAAAATGCTGTATAATTGAAATGAAGTAAAATTCATTAAAATGTTCATTTATTTTTTTTCAAAGTACTATATTAATTTTCGATGAGTTCAATTATATTTATTGAAAAATAACAGCATTCAAGATTTTATTTAAGAAAAACATTTATAATGCTCAGATAATTTAAATTTAAATTTAAAAAATTGTAATCTCTTCTTTTATACAAAATAATTTAAAAACTTTAATATTTTAGCCTTCGTTGAAATGTCTTCCTTAGCAAAAAATGCAGAAACTTATGGATTTTTAAATACATCGCTAAAAACCAGATCTCGTTTAAAAAGAAAAAATAATAGTGAAATGTCTGATGATGAAGATACTTTAGTTGATTCAGTTGATTCAGAGGAAGAAATTGTAAGAACATACGAAACGCGAAGTCGTGTTCAAAAACATATTAAAATGACAAATAGTCAACAAAATGCTTCTAAAGAGCACGAAAAAGTAAAAGCGAATGATGTGCATAAAACTACAACTCAAAACGATGAAAAAAAACAGACATCAGACCAAAAGTTTAAACGTCATGTAAGTAAAAAGGGATATTAGATCAGAACTAAACATTATATTTGTGATTTTTGCATCAAATATTTGAATTAAATTGTTAATCATATTCTTTTTAATTAATTAAACTACATTATTTTCATGCTAATGTTACCTTCATGAATTTAATGCATAACAGTAGTATAATAAACCTTGATTTGACTCTGTAGTTATTATATAAATTTTTAAATAACAATTACAATATTTAATATCTATTCTGTTTTGCAAGTGAATGTATTTACATTTATTTTTGAATTATTTTTATTGATATCATTTTCAAATTCTGAATAATTTTAGACTAAATGCGAGTCTGATAAGCCTGAAGAATTACTCAAAAACACCACAAATATTAATAAGGGTGCGCAGTGTCAAGGGTCTGAAAAATTAAAAGGTAATAGTGTTCATGAACCTGCAACTTCTCACGAGCATGAAAAGAAACAGACATCAGACCAAAATTTTAGACGTGATGTAAGTAAAAAGGGATATTAAATCAAAGCTAAAATTTACACGATGTCTCAGAATCATCGCATAAACTCTCCACCAATGGATAGAGGGGATAATTCTAAGACATACGTCCATCCTTAATTTCTCGATCCGGTACCTAGTCCGGAGATATAGGCAATTGAAAATTGGGAATTTCGACAAATGAGCGCGCGGCTACAGGAGACGGCTGAAGGAGAGCCGCGCCAAGTGGGGCCCATGTCTCCGGATCTAGGCACCGGATCGAAAAATTAAGGATGGACGCATGTCTTAGAATTGTCCCCTCTATCCAGTGGTAGGGAGATTATGCAATGATTCTGAGACACCATATATATTTGTGATCTTTACATCAAATATTTAAATTAAATTGTTAATCATATTCTTTTTAATTAATTAAACTACATTATTTTCACGCTAATTTTTCCTTCATGAATTTAATGCATAACAGTAGTATAATAAATATTAATTTGACTCTTTAGTTATTATATAAATTTTTAAATAGCAATTAGAATATTTAATATTTATTCTGTTTTGCAAGTAAATGTATTTACATTTTTTATTTTTGAATTATTTTGATTGATATCATTTTCATAATAATTTCTAAATAATTTTAGACCTCTACCTAATTTCTTTTATTTAATTATTCAATATGTTTTTTTAACTCATTACTTATTGTTTTTAGAAAATAGATCCAAAAGTTCTTCCAACTCCTGAATGCGAATCTGATAAGCCTGAAGAATTACTCAAAAACACCACAAATGACGATAAAAATATTAATAAGGGTACGCAGGGTCAAGTAACTGAAAACTTAAAAGATAATGGTGTGCATGAAGCTGCAACTTTTCAAAAGGATGAAAACAAACAGACATCAGACCAAAATTTTAAACGTCATGTAAGTAAAAAGGGATATTAGATCAAAGCTAAAATATATATTTGTAATTTTTGCATCAAATATTTGAATTAAATTGTTAATCATATTCTTTTTAATTAATTAAATTACATTATTTTCATACTAATTTTTCCTTCATGAATTTAATGCATAAAAGTAGTACAATAAATCTTGATTTGACTCTATAGTTATATAAATTCTTAAATAACAATTACAATATTTAATATCTATTCTGTTTTGCAAGTAAATGTATTTACATTTTTTATTTTTGAATTATTTTGATTGATATCATTTTCATATTCTAAATAATTTTAGACCTCTACCTAATTTCTTTTATTTAGTTAGGTATGTTTTTTTAAACTCATTACTTATTGGTTTTAGAGAATAATTCTTCCAACTCCTGAATGCGATGAAGAAAAAAACATTAGTAAGGGTACTCAATGTCAGGTAATTGATCTGACATGTGATATTGGTGAAGAAAAAGGAGTAAATATTGATTCTTTATTGCTGAAGTATAAAATATTACAATTAGAATATCAAGTTAAATGTAAAGAAAGTAACAAATTACTTGTCAAAAATAACAATTTAGAAGCAGAATTGGCTAATTTAAAACAAGAAAAAGAGTCTATGGAACTAATTAATTGCAGTTTACACAGAGAAAGTATTGAACTTGAGATGACAATAGAAGAGATTAAACAAAAAAATATTGTTCAAGTCAATTTTTTAAAAGAAGAAAATGAAAGATATAAAGATTTCATATTCTATTTAGCAAAAGGTTATTTATTCTTAAATTATAAAATATGTACATATGGTGGCAATATTTTTTCAATATTTATTTTATTTTTAGATATTCCAATTACAAAAACTTTTCTTAAAAATGAAAGAAAAAAGATAGATCTCCTTGAAGCGATTGTCAGTGGAAAAAATATTAGAGAGGTTAATATCAAAAATCTGTTAAAAAATAGTATTATTAACAATAATAATACTTCATTACAATTGTCACGTGATAATATTAACGAAAAGTCAGTTAAAATAGTAAGTAGCATTGTTCCTTTTCATTGTTCTGGTTTTTACTTAAACTAAATAATAAATATGGATTTTGTAACATTTTAGAGAACTGATAACCTGATAAAATTAGGAAATTCAGAATATAAAGTACCTGAGTCTTGCTTACTACATGATAGTATTTCTGACCTTACAGGAAAGTTATTCCTAGCTCTATTTACTGAAAATGAAATCCGTGAGTTGTCTTCAAAACTTATTTTTGATAAGCGCATAAAAGCTTTAGAAGGTAAAATTAATATTCATTTCAAATGTTATATAATATTTTTAATTTTAACATGAAACATTTATTTTTAGATTATGTTTTTACAAAATACGAACGTTCAGCCGATAATCAGCAATTACTTAATTTAGTAATTAAATCCAAATTTCAAGATGTATGTAATATATGAAAAGCGCACGTACGTAGTATGTGTCAACAAACTTTATTACAGAAACATTTTGTAGGATCTAAAATATTAATGTCTCTCATCCAACCGTAAATATTTATTAGTTCATTTTTTAAGTTTAATAATAACATTGTTCAGAATTTTTATAGGCATTTACTACAATTATTTGTAAATATTGACATTTATAACATTCTATAACTTTTATATAGTAGATTTGATGTCAAATTAATGCTTGTAAGTCCGAGAATTCAAAAAATTTTTTTTCTATTTATTATTTTTAATTATTTCAGCAAAGTATGGATCCCTGTTATTACTTTAGATCTAAAAATCCTTGATTGCACATTTTATATCTAAATCTACTTTTAAAATTACTTTGCCTTGAGAGAAAATATTATATGTTCGACATACCTTTTTAGAAGCGTGACATCATAATGATCCGTCAATTGAATTGCAAAATGATTCGATACAGTAAAATTTGCGTGATGCAGCTTCTTAAACTATAATAGTAAAATAATATCTTCATTTACAATTTTTTTTTTAACTAAATTTTTTGTTATTAATTTATACAATTTATAAGTCTTTTTACAGACCTTCAAAGTTAAGACTATTTGAACTATAACTTTTTATGACATTACTACATAACTTGAATAACTTGAAACTCATGAACACATTTTTGATTTTGTTTAGTTTCTGTAGATCGAGAGTTAATGCAGCAGCAATATAAGACTGGTTCATTTACATCATCAACATTCTAAAATTTACCATTATTGTTTAAAATAAGTAAGCACAAGTGTATAAAGAAAATTATAGGACGTTGTTTTCTCAAAGAGGTAATATTGTTCATAATTGATTTTCAAAAACTATAATTCTTTTAAGATTAGTTTTAATATTAAAAAATTATAAACTATAGCTAATGTAAATTATTAATATATTTTTAACTTTATAATTTGTAAATTAACTAGCAAATAATAGTATGTTTTTATTATAATTTTAATTACTTCAATTATTGATAAATACGTAAACAATATTAACTGCTGTCGATAATTTATCGACCTAGTAAATATATTTTATAGAAAATTTTTGTCGTGTAGATGGCAGAATCTGACAAATTTTTAATTTTTAAGGATTATATTAAATTATTAATATGATTGGTTTTTCTTATTGTTCTCAATGGAATTTTCTTTTCAACTAAAAAAAAATATTTAAAATTGATTTTTAATCCAATTTAATTGTTTTTAAATGAAGAATTTTGAAGAACTATTTTTGATGACAAATTTTAAATACTTTTTTATACATAATGTATGTAATTAATAAAAATTTGTAATCACCTTTTGATTTGCTTTTCTAGAATCAGGAATTGATTTGTGGTTTTTTTCCTAAAAGTCAGAATAGTACATTCTTTTAATGATTAGAGTTGATTTGATTTTGTATGTAGTTTTATCATTTAAATAAATAAATTATTACCCATTTATAATGTTCAAAAATGATGTAAGTGGACATAAAGTACAGTAACATGGCAAAAAGTGACATAACGCAGATGGTAAAATTATGGATGAAAATTGGATGAAGAAGGAGATTCCGTTGGGAGTTTTCATTTTTTAAGTCCTTGCTAATATATTTCTCAGCGTGTCGCATCGCGGCAATGCCACCGTTTAACACTAAAATCCCTGCTGCTGCAGTCCCTATTCCAACCTTTAAAGTAATTAATAATTTAAATAGAGGGATAGATAATTAACGAAATGTTCTATTCATTGGGAACATTAGTAGCTGATAATTATTTACGAACTTGAACAACACATACAAAATATCATTTTTCTTTCGAAATCTGACGAATATGTGGGTCAAGTTTATACACGGAGAGAAATACCTTATTAAAAATTAGTATAGTCTATCGTAATCGAAGGACAAACTTGCACTATCCTGAA
>JAWWEM010032706.1:0-15817 GCA_035582935.1 Ormyrus thymus | reverse complement strand
AAAATCTTTTTTTTTCTTCTCATATCTCAAGTTACGATACAGAATAGTAATTTTTACTCCTTTTTTTTCTCTCAGTGCATGTTTTAGTATGACTGCATTTATACAGCTGTTTTAAAATTTAGATTATTTCAAAATCCGGCTCTATCAGCTTCTTTGCCAACCGTCATTATGTATATTTGATTCATCGAATTTTTTAATACACAAAATAGCTGCTCGACGAGTTTTATGAAAACTTTGTTTTGCTTTATTTATTTTCATCTTGTTTTCCGCTCTTTTTTTTCAAAAAAAGTTTTTGCTGCTTCTTGAAACATTTGAAAAAGTATAAAACTCAAGCTCGAGATGAAATTCGTATGGAATACAAAAAAAAGACTTGACGTAGATGAAATGATGTCACGTCGTGCTCTCTGCAGATCGAAGCGTCGATGAAATGAAAAATGACATAACGACCGTTGAATTATCATGCGTCAGTGGCAGCTTTTTATGCAACTGGAGCTTGAGAACGGCAATTTTCATGAAAATGAACGTTTGTTCGTGTCTCTCGGGAACAGAATGCGAAGATGCTATGCAATTATATGTAAGTAATTTACACTGCAGACATTAATATGTATAAAGTATAATCTTCGGTTTTTCTTTCAAAAGAGTTCTTATTGAATTGAAACTAATAATAATTAAAATGGATAACGACTGGCACATATTTTACTGCGAGCCTAAAATCGCTCAGAGAAATGAAACCTCTCCCGCTAATGATAATAAATTAATGAAGCGCGATTTATACCAGAGAATTTTTTATTAAAAATCTCAAATTTTTAATTGTATTGTAGCTCAAATTCGCGAACGTATAAATATTGTCTTTTCTACGACTTAGCAATTAACCGCTGCTATTAAGCAGTGCAAGTCTGATGAATTCGTCGACGGGACAATGCAATTTTATCGAGCCCCCTTTTTTCGCAAGTCGATACGAAAATCTTTTGCTATTTACGGAAGCAATTCGCGAGCAAGGGACGCGTTGATTTATTCTCCTCCTCCCGGCTGTGCTGATTATCCGACATCCCGACGCCCCAATTTCCGGCCTGGCTGCGCTTCCGCCTCAGCGACGAGCGCAGCCTTTTACACCGGACTTGGTCCTCACTTTTCGCCAGTATGACGTAGCTGAAGATTATCCAAGCCTTCATCTCCTGACCCAAACCCGCGCAACTTTCGACCCCGTCTGAAAAAAGCCTGCGGCCTATCCGCTCTAATCTCCGATGACAATGCCGCTGCGCGTCAACGGCCCGTTCGGTCCGTTTTCATGCTAATGACTTTTCGCTCATCGTTTTGCTGGCGTATTTCAAAATTGGAGGAAAGAACGATCACGATCTAGGCGGAGAGCTGAATGACAACTAACGGCTGCAATATCGTACGCGGAGAAATATTTTCTGGTAAAAATTGCAATGGTGCATTTTAATTCGATCGCAGACTGTGAAAATCTAAAGAATTACCATAATAGTTTGTAGTAAGTTTTACGAGGTCAATGATAAATTTTTATATTTTTATTTGACTTTAGTCAAATTTACTAGGAAGGTGGTAATTTTTTTGGATTTTTACAGTCCGTGATGAAATTAAAATGCACTATTGAATTTTTACTAGAAAATATTTCTCCATGCAGCAATGAACTTTCTCTTTCACTGTTGCCGGCTATCCAATTGGGACTAGAACGTCAGTCCACGCCAGGAACATCTGGAAATCACTATTTATACATTTATCACAGAGAGTAAAGTGTTTGAAACGGAGTTTTAATAAAGCTGCCTTGAATATGAAATATTACATGTTAAATCCACATCCACAAGGTCCGCGCCCTTCTTAATTGGGCCAAGTCTCGCTGCAAGAGCGACGATAAGAAAAATAATGGCTCCGACCTTTGACCTCCTCCAGACGGTAAACATAACTCGTTTAAATTATTATTTTCCTTTACAGCGACTAAAGCGATTAAAGGCCCAGAGCGAGGCTTTTCGGAACGGAATTGCGCGCAATTATTGTCCGCCGCCGCGCAGGCTGCTCTTCGAGAAAAATCGAGCACGAGCCGGCACGGATGCGCGTATTTTAATTATAGCTTTGCTCCCGGCGGGGCTACCGGAACTTCGCCGCGGAGAATCATCCAATCGACTTGATTAGCCCCCGACGGGCGAGAGGAGGCGAGCTTGAACCTGCCGGCCGAACGACCGGCACAGTTTAGAGTGAGAAATTAGAAAATCAACGAAAGCCTCTTACGATTAAATCAAAGTTTACATCAAGAGCAAGCATCTCTTTCGGACAAGCAGCTGTTTCTACAGTTTTACGATCGCAGATCAAGCAAAGATTCCGATTGAAAGCTTTACTCTTTCGGCGCATTATCGTCGGCTGCAAAAAATCTCATGCATCTTTCTGCTCCGGTACAATGTGTTTGTGTTTCTTTATCGTATTATCTCCGCTTATCTCCGCTTATCTCCCCGCGGCTCGTTGAACAGAAGCGTTCAGAGCTGCCTAAAATAAAGGTCTGTAGATCCTTGAATTTATTACGATTCAACGCCGAGCAACATTTGACAGGAACATCCACTGTAAAAATGAGAGGAATACTACTTGGCTTGTCGCCTGCTTTTTTTCTGGCTCTGCGCTTTTTCGAAGGTAGCTGTTAGCAGCAGGCAAGGAAACGTCGTCGACTTGAAAACTTGTTATTAACAACTGTACGCAGATAATAAGCAGAATTTCATCGCCTTTTTATTGCCGTTTAATCAGCGTTGCAGCTTTATTCATTAACTCTTCTTTTTAAGTTCAAGAGTCCTTTAATACTTTCTTCTGCACTTTCCAGCTTGAACTTTTGAACTCGGCTTGGAAAATAACACGCGTTCTAAAATTAGATTTATCTCTCCCGATAAGAGCTCGCGCGTACAAAGTAAGAAGGAAAAAGCCGGTTACAAGACATTTACATAACGATTCAGAATTGATGCACACTGCATTGAGCAACGATCCGGGCAAGAAAGTTGAGTAACCCAGAAAGGAGCGCGGATGGCTGGATGCTGCTTAGAGCTTGGGCGAGACTGCAAGTCGGCTTTCCTTCGCGCGAAAATAATGCCGTCGTTGCGCAACGGATTACGCGCACCTCGATGTCGAGCCGTTGGACTGCCGCAGACGCTAACCGTCCAGAAAGATTTCGCTTAGTCTCCGTTTCTATTAAATTATTACGTTCATTTGTAAGTTGATACAAGGATAGCGTAACATTTAACGTTGCGTAATGACACGCACGCACCGACCTCAGCGAGCCATTAAGTAAGAGTATCCTTTTCAAAACTTATCATTTCTTATCGTGGATACAAATTTTTTTGCTAGGACCTCGACGTGCTCGCGAGCAGTTTGCACGCAAGTCAGTTAAAAAATTTCATCTGGGGTACAGTAAATTTTCGATCTATTAATTTTGTTTTTCCAACAATACATGAAAGGTAGCAGCTTGAGAAAAGTCAATTAACTTGAGCAAAAACGACGAGGGCAAATCTTTATCCTTCATCCGAATAGAATCGCTGGACTTTCATCAGATTGATCAAGAGATCCCCCAAGAGAGGCGACCGCCGCGACAGAGTCGGTATCATCCGGATTTTATTCCTCCTCACGACGCGTCTTCGCGCCTGACACATCATTGTCAGAAACGGCGTCACTCACTCGTTTTAAGAAGCTGCGAGTTTAGAGCTACTTTTTCCCCGGGGCTTTGCGCGATCGTTTTTGTTTCTGGCGTCGCCGACCCTATTTCCGCGTGAAAAGCCATTTATTGCATATCATTTATAGTCTTAGCACTTGCAGAGAAGGAAGCAGATATTACGCGAGCTACCTTCTCTGGCACGAGAGAGAAGTGCAGCACCTTCGCGGCTCCTTCGCGGACAGCCGGCGTGGCAGACAGCTCAAGGTCACGCGAGTTCGCCGCGCCACTGAGGACAATAAAAAGTCTTTCGTAACCGACTCGACGCGGCACCAGATACATCTCCCATCCGAGAGGGCAGCGGAGTCGCCTGAAACCGACGCTGCGGTTCCGCTGCTTAAAAAGAGAGAGAAGCGCGGGCTTAAATGGTAATATGAGCTCTCGCGACGCAGCGAGGCGAAAGCAAAGCAGCAGCGGCGGCAGGAACCCGTCGGACCTGTTGCCGCGGCCGAGAGAGAGAAAGAGAGAGCAGTTTGTCAGCAAGAATCCAGGTTCGATGCTCCTGCAACTTCCGCGGGCAAACTTGGACCGAACTCGGGCTCTCGCCTGTCTCTTAAATTACCTGCATCTAATTCAGCGCAAGTAATTTCATTCAAAATTCAAATGCAACGCGATGGCTTTAAAGGCAGACGACGCGGGTTCTCAGTTGAGAGCCGCTGCAGTGTCTGGCGAAATCCTTCACCGACCGCAGAGGACCGCTTTCTTCCCGGATGAGTCACAAGCTCTCGAGCAGCGCTTCTCACAATCTCAATTCATTTTAAGCCTCGTAAACTTTTGAGTCACTGGAACAAAGTGAAAGAAGGATTATTCTAAAAGTTGAGATTTGGGTAACGTCTTTGGCTACGTGGGAAGCTGTAACGATTGCTCTCGCCCGTGGCACAACGATTCGATTTTACAACTGAGAGCAATAATTGTGCAAAGATCGATTACGCGCTGGAATCGCGTGCCTCGTCGAGCACGGGGGGCTTTTATAATAAAATCTGACGGAAAAAAAGACAGTTATCGTAGAATAATAACAGATGGATAATATTAAAGTGATAATTGTAAATTTTACTCTCTCGAATCATCCAGGATTTTGTCTTGTTTCATTAAATTTTCTAAAATCTGATTGGGTTGCACGCAACAATGGACTTTTACAGTATCCGGGCGACGATTAAGTCAGCCAATTTTCCAATAAACTGAGTTTCGCGTCAATTCGCCAGGCCTCAATAATGGAATCAGTGCGCCCCGACACGGCGAAAACCGGAGCTCGACCAGATCCGCCCAGACCTCCTCGAGCTTCCGCGTCTCCATAAAGCCCGCCGGTACAATCAGCCGCGCGAAGGTGAAGGATCGTCCGAACCAGCTGCAGCCAGATATCCCGGCGTGATGCAATTCGATTCGCTGAAATGTAGGAAAGGAAGGCAGCGGTGTGGATATCCACGAGGCAGTCAACAGAATGATTAGCAGCTCGAGCGACGGCGTCGTGTGATGAGATGCGCCGAGGAAAAAAACGAGATGCGTCAGCCCCCCAGCGGACCGGCACGCGGCGCGCGGCACGTGTATGGGCCGGCGGCGGCAATGTTGTTTTTTTATTGACTTTTTTTAACGGTCGATATTCCATTGACCGAGAGGAAGACAGCTGGGTTAATAATACAGGCATTGATCGGATGCTAATTTAAACATTCAGTTTTTTGCTCCAGAAGGAACGGGGAAAAGAGAAAAATTGCACAATATCCCGTACTGGCTGATCGGCTTGATACATTTCATTGAAAGCTCTCGAATATTTTCATTTTGACAAACCTTTTCACAACAATAGATATTGTTCAAAGTTCTTTATTGAAAACAATATTTTATGAAAGACAAAAAATAAGCTTAATATAAATGGGAAGGTAATAAATATATGTATTGTAATGCGCTGTAATTACGATCGTGTAAATGTATTCTAAAAATATGCGACAATATTAAAAAACGATCACTGGACAAAAAATCATTTGCGACTCGATGAATGCACAATTAAATATAGAACAGGCAACCGTATTACAATTCGTTTTTCTCTTTTAACTAGTCTTTTAATGAACAATCGAAAAACAAACAAACTCCTACCGAGTTTGGTTGTTGAAAAAAACGACTGTCTTAAATCGTGTCAACTAAAATTTTCCATCCACGACCAGAAGCGGAATAAAAAAAATTCCTCAACGGGTCATGTCAATTGGGCCAACAAAGGAATAATAAAAAAAAGGCGTCAGCTTTTATTAAGAATATGTCCCCAGCAGAGCGTATCTGTGAACTTCTCATCGGGGCAATTATCCTCGTCGCTCGTCGCATCGCACGAGACGAAAGTCACATGGCCGAGGGAATAATTCATTGTTCGCGGAAAAGTCGACTGCCTCGCTTCACGTGTTTGCGCGCACTGCGAAAGATCAATTATTGGCGAGTTTCGTGTGCGCTGGAACAAATCATTATTTTCTTTTCCCTCGAAGGGAATTGAATGCAACTTTTTAGTTTTTCATAGAAATTTAAATGCAAAGCAATATTTTTATCATTCACGCTGCAATTTAGTAGATGCTGAAAGTCTCGATCAATGAAGTATTGGAAAGCTTAAAAATCTTGCTTCCAGTCGAATGCCAAGTTTTTATAATTCGACAATTGGCAGTAGATATGCAGTAATGGAATAAAACATAATTACAAACTTAAAATTAAAATGATTAGATGGTGAAAAATTCATTTAAACCATTTAGTGGGCTTTAAGAAAAACTTGGCTTCAATCAGGTTTAATAGGTTTTGAATTACTGATGCATATTCCGTTCATTACTCGGTTTTAGTCGGTTTTGCTTGGTTAATTCAAGCGCCACTGCGCTGCAGGAGGAGTATCGCATGAATGACATTGAACGACTTTTGCGTTTTAATTCGTTACGAGTGCATTGTACACGTTCAACAGTTGTACACCTAAACGTATCCTATTTTTTTTGAAAATTAAAGAACCTCATCGCAAAGTTTCAGGGAAATTGCTTGAGTTTTTCCTTTGCCACTGGGATCATTCTTATCTTTATATAAAGCCGGAAGCTTGTCAATTATTCCGCACGAATCTACAATCAATCTTTATCCAGTAACTCTATGTAATGAATTATTTTTATACGCTGATGACCTTTACAGTCTTTTATTTATTGATAGTAGATAAAAACTTTCACGTGGGTGTCAATTACAGTGAATGCACTTTCTTCCCTCCTCCAGCCATCAATTATATTATAACTGATGATAAAAATACTAATTTAAAAACAACATAAATGACATTGTTTTAAAAAATTCAAAATTTTCAAAACCTGATCAAAATTTACAGATATCAGTCTTTGGATATTATCTAAAATTATAATAATAAGCATACTCAAGGTTTGAACCTACTTCACGCTCATCTGATATTGTTTAATCTGAATGCAAAGATCACAGATATTTTTAGTACTTACTCAACAATATTTCGAGGTTAAATATGTCATTCTTAATCGTCTGTCAATATCATATCAAACCAATATTGTTTCTATTGAAATATAATTTTTGTGCATAGGTAGAGTTCTTATGATCCTCATCTCTGACACTGAAAAACTTGATAAATGTGTAATCAAATGATGAACTAATATTACCTTATCATGTATAATTAAAATAATGTACCAAAGTCTTTAAAATTTTCAAAAATACATATTTAAAAAGAAATTCAAGTTCATTGCAGAATTTCATTGTTATAATAAAAATGATGTTCCAATTTAAATCTTTTTTCACTTGATGTAATAACGAAAGGAAAAGAAAGCAAGGCTCGTACGAGGCTCAGATATCTATTCTAAACTTCTTACGTCATTCCAGTAAATTTCATTCACCTCGACCGTTAATGTGTTATCCGGAAAATGTATTCTTCACTGGATGCGACTGGTAAGTAAATCATTTAAAAATTTACATTCTCAAATGCAACTTATTTGCAACTCGAGATTTCTCTAGTTACCTTTTGTGAACATTCAATGTCCTTGAATGGCAGTTTAGTAATTCACTTTCGCTAGTTATTTAAAAAGAAAGGCAGATTATAGATAATGAAGTGTTATTTATTGACATATGTTTCGTAATTAATTGTATATAGTGTTGCTATTTATAGCTCTGTTATTTTTCTCGAATCACTTATATAATGAGAAAACGAAACAGGTGTTTCAGGAAAACAATCGTTTTTTTGTAGACAGTATGCAGACTGTCTCTGTGTGGAATTAAAAATTTTTAAAAATCAAATTTTTTATTCACAAATTTATTGAAAAAGCTAATCTCACGGAAAAGATCATTTTACTTTTGAGTACTATGTATTTAAAGTTCATTTGAAAAGCAAAGAAAAGAAAGTGCGCTTTTATTTAAATTCAGAAAAGGCACTAACTTTCTGCGTGTAATTAAAAGACAAAGAGACATTTGCTCAATTAATCCAGCATCGACTTTCATCTCAAGTCCAACTCAACTCCGCGACATCTATTTCTAGATCGAGGTTGCAGCTCATCGCAGACACGCGGGCTTATTAGCGGATAATAACCGGAGGCAGCGGGGTGACGTCGCCCGAAGCGTCAGCAGCGCACTTTTAGTTTATGGGACATTTTGCGGAAGCCATGCATGGCCTTTTTTTCCCGAGACAAGGCACTGACGTCGCGCCGTGACGCAAGCACGGACCCATTATCTAATTGCTTCTTTCAAGTGTCTTACCCGGTTTTACCAGCGTGCATTCAACGATTGTTTCGTGTAAATAAACATTAACCGAACTCGTTTGCAAAAATTAATAGGAAGTGCAAAAAAGATTGTCGCCGATAAATCCGATACCCAAACCACTGGAGTCAGCGTGGATACTGGCTTTGGAGTGCGGCTTTGCTTTTAGTCCTGTTTGACGCCCAATGCGCTAATTAAAGCTCGCGCACAAGCAACACAAGGACTGTAGAGAATCGAGAGGAAGTGAAAAAAAATTCCTTGCTGATACCACCCAGTTGCGGGATTCGAACCCCGGCCCAGTCGACGAGACGCTGCCGCGGAGGAGCGCCTTAGCCGACTCGACCGAGGAGCAAGATATTCTCTGTGTTCGGTTTACGAGACATCAGGAGTCAGTCGTCACTCTGACCTTCTTTTTTTTATTCGCTAGTTTTTATCGCTGAAAATGAATAAATTAATAAATGTAATTGATAAATAAATTTAATTATTTAATTTAATAAATGTTTTCAGAAGCTTTTGTTAAGAAAAATTGTTGAAATTAAAATTTAAGAGTTGTTACAAATGATTAATGTACTACTTAATTACTCGCATGAAGCAACTCATAGCAATATTACAATGTGCATCGACACAAGACTTTCCATCACGTGGAATATTATCTCAATCTTCGATAAGTCAAACTAAATCAAATTTTTATTAAACATAGATACATTTAAAGACTCTAAAGATAAAACTAATTTAAACTTCAAGATTTACGATGAATCACGAATTGGATTTCCCATGATACAAAAATATCTTATCTAAATTCAGGTATTATACATTAAATTATTTTCAATCTGCAAACAAGTTTAATCTACTTGTCATGAAAGTAAATCCTAGCTGTGTTTCCAGTGCTTATATTTACGTTAATAATCGGCGCTTTCTCGGGAAAATTCTAATAATTTTCAAAATAACACAGATAACTAGAAAACTAAAAGTACCGGACGCTGCGCTCGCGTCGCTGAGCGCGAAAGAGAGCACCGTGACGGAAGTCGCGCGGAGAGAGAACTCGCTTCCCGAGGCGACGAGCTCGGCCGAGCGTGACCGAAGCTCGCCGAAGGCAGACTTGGCCGACGAGCAGCTCACGTGCGTGAACGTCGTAAGTAACATATAAGGAGGCTCGGTGCGCAATACTGATAACAGTTCAATTTCTTGCCTCTTGCAGGTCAACGGCTAGCTCAAGTTCTGCCTGTAGTTTTCGCTGATCGCCGAGAGCCTACTTTTAATTATACTAATTAAATGCGCGACTGCCGTTATAATTACAAGATCTTTGGATACACCAGAATAAGTCACTCCTTGATTGTAAATGATTTTGAAGCTGTAACAGAAAAACGTGATAAAAATGCATGACAACGAGCTCGCAAAAAAAAAAGGAAGCGGGAATTATATTTCTGGCGAATATATAAAAAGCAATTTTAATGCTATTTTACAGTATCGTACATGTTTTTTCTTACCAAACTGCCATAAAGAAGAAAGAACTGTCTTGCTTGAAAGTTATTTCATTGATTCGCATCAATGTTCTTTTAGAGTTTAAATGATTTATCTGCTATTATGCAGCGATAATAAATATAATTTATAAGAGTTGTCCTCCTCCGAGCAGCTTGCAAGTGTACTAATCGCAGCCTCAGCCGAGCGCTCGCTCACTTTAACAAATTTTTTTGTTTTACCAAAAAATGTTAACCCGCTCGCTTCCGAGCAGGATCTTTCGCGCTTCGTCCTCTCTCGCAATTACACGTAACTCGAAATTCGATATGTTTTTTTAATTTCGCAAGATGCATCTATAATCAGAATTGTGTACGATATTTGGCAGTGGGCCGCGGTGGGAAATCTCGCGCTCGCGCCCACCATCGTCATCGCACGAGTCGATCGTCACGCGCGATCGTCGTAAGCAGCCCTCGCGCACTGCGTCAATTGGAGCGAAAGCCGAGCTGCCGTGCAATTTGCTCGCCGATAAGTGCGCCTCATTACCCAGAAGCTCGTATACATAAACTACGCTTAATTCGTATAACGAGCGAGATCGTTCTTTCTTCAAACAATCAAAAGGCTCAAAAAGTACATTTCGAAATCGTCGCCGCCGGTAAGACTTTTCACGAAGAAAGTATTGTCAGCTCGTGCTTCCAGCACACGCATTAAATTTAAGCTTTTTCTTTTACAGTGCAGATTTCGTATTTCTTGACCGTTAGTTTTACAACGAAGAAGGATCATTTGTTGTAAAATACTTTTGGCTAGCAAAAAAAAAAAAAAAATAATAATTGATAAGTTTTCTTCGGTAAAATAAAAACATGAAGTATGTTGAATATTACTCGCAACATTTAATAGCCTTGATATTTATATTTTCACCATCGCCAAAGACAAAGCTTTTCACTTTCGAACTACGAACTAATCCTTTCCGTTGCCGAAGAATTCCGCGGCGCGCATCAAAAGCATATAATATACTTTGTCACTTTCGCCTTGATCCTTTCGTTCTTGGTTCCGCACAGCGGATTCCGTTTCAAATGCTCGCCCTTGATCTTTCTGCGCCTTTTCTTTTTCAGCCGTTTACCCTTCAACGCACCAGCTGTTATCTTATTTACTGCGTAAAGAACCGATGCTACTCCTTTTTTCAATTGCACAACAATCACTTGCACTATCGAAGGTCCTCTCAATCTTTAGTTACACCGTTGAAATAAGACAGAATGGCAAGGTAAAATTTAAAGAATCTCCTCACTCGTCTGAATTCTTCTCGAGCCTTAGTATCTGCGACAAATAACTCAATAACTCAGGGCTTCTCTCCCGCCAGTTCCCGCCTTATCGCGGGGGGCGGTTCAAGGACTGGCCGGCAAAAAAGCAGCGCCACAACTTGTTTATACACCTTAAGTTTGCGGTGCTGCTGGTGCATCGAACGAAATTCTATTTAAAAGAATCGGCAATTAACAGATGTGACTCCTCGCTAGAACGGAAAAGCCGACTCTCGCGAATGCGCGCTCCGTAAATTGGAAAGAATGCTCGCTTCCGGTCATTACTCTAATTGTGAAAATGTCCTTTTTCTCTTTTCTTTAGCAGAATCGCGCGAGAAAAAGCGGCGGCGTGAAGCTGCAAAGAAGCCGCCAGTTTTCCGGGTAAACTCTGCTTTCCTTCTTGAGTCCTCGACTTTCTCTCTGCGATTACTTCAGCTATCTCTGCTTTTTGCTGCCTCTGCCTTCTGAACTTTTCTGCCTTTCGTGTCCAACTCTGTTTCAAGGAATCTTTTCATTAGCACCCATTTAGCTGATCAATCGTGCCACGAGCCAAAATGAACATGATCCATTCGAATCAACTATAAACATATTCAGCCAAGTGAATGAATTTAGAGAAGTATCATTCAACGTACGCTGGCTCCTGTTGGCTTAAATGGAGTAATTAAAAGAGATTACGATAATTCATGTGGATACTCATCCAATGAATGCATGTCAGTAACAAAGTTGATCACAGACTACTAGCTTTAATACGTTCGAAGCGGCAAACAATTACAGCGCACTGTTTCAACCGATTTTTGCTTCAAGATAATGTGTTTCTATTCGTTGCAGGAAATAAGCGGGTTGTCGCAGCTCGAGATTTTTTAGTAAACGAATGTACAGCTAATTTTCTTAACTGAAAATAAACTTTAATCTCAAGCTATATACTAAAATTTGTCTCAATCGAAGAGCGTAAATTCTGCCTCGATTTTGCTTTTGCCTCAGAAAAAAAATGTATGACTCGTTCGAAGCAGAATTTTAGTCTGCAATTTCAGCACAATAATTAAATAGTTTTGAGGAAATGCAGCATACCTATAAATTTTCAACGTACGGAAAACCAAATTACATGATTCTGGACATCAGGCATAGTTATTTTTAGAACGCCAACTTTTTGCAACAACTCGTATTCATTGCAAATAACCCTGGTAGAAAATTAACCAGTTTCGTTGATTAACGTGTTTTTTAAATCGAGTCATTTTTAGCTAAAATTGATGCTTAAATTGAATAAAAACTATTGGAAGATCATCTTAAAAGACAACATATCATTACAATAAAATATTCATGAGCAACATATTTAATTATTTGATAATGATAATAAATAATATCAATCTGTCATTTTTAACTATAAAATTGTTAAAATTAGCTAAAGACATCTTATCGATTTTCTACATGTAACTATGGATTCTAGTTGTAACAGACAAATACTTGCACTTTTTCTTTAAGCGCAAAAACAACACGCGCATAATTTCAGGCGCCGGGTGATTGCGTTCTCTGTCCGAACAGTATGCGTCCTTCGTTTCCTTCTTAAAATAATACATTTATTTACAAACGCAGACGGAATCAAACAAACAATGAGATTAGGGGCGTGTCTTGAAGAGAACTTGAGGATTATAAGATTAATGATATTGGCTGCTTTGTTGCTGTTTTTGTTAAGAGCATTGGCTTTAATTCTATTAAAAAGAAAACGGCTTTTGATCTTATAGTTAGAATTTGTTTTACACTTGTCAAATAATTGTAGCTTTACTTATATAAGTAACATTATTCTTAATATTTTTTCTGGACAAAAGTATCTACAATTACTGTTGGTGTTTTCAAATGCGGATTAAATAATGAAAAGTCTCGAAATTAACGGTTACATTGATGCTTCAGAGTCTATATTTTTATTGCATAACGCATTTGTCTAGAATCCGATTATTTCTTTACTTGTTTAAAAAATATTTATTTATTTGCAGTTACGCGAGAAAAAAATTGAGTATCATTTTATTAATTATATCTTTTTAACAAAGCATTCGAATAAATTTACTTGGTGCTCAAACCTGCATCAATACGTACGTGAAACTTATTAGAGTTAGAAAATATTAGAGTAATAAAAGCTAAAAAGGCAGAAAGAAGCATTCAGTATAGAATAGAATTAATAGAAACTTAGTGTAAAAGATTGTAAGAGAAAAAGTGAGTTAATTTGCCATCACGTTTACCTTAACGCGGAGTCGGCAGAGTCGGCAGAGCTGAAATGGAAAGCAAAACGTTAGAGCGTGACGCGTCGACGACGCTCCACTGACCCGGTATTTCCGAATCTCTCGACATTGAGTCACCGGTCTTGGCTCGGCTCGTAAAATTACGTCGCTGCGCAGATCTCTTTTCAGCTAAGGACCAAATGCTTTTCGTACTTAAATAAAGAGAAATTAAAGTAAGAAGTAGAAGTCCCAGCCCTGAAGACTTAAGTCGCTTTTGCAGAATCGACTTTTTCACGCGACAAAAAGCGCGTTCCAGCGTGAGATGTGCGCGAAGCGCATTTATTTTCGTCAGCGGGTGTAAGTAATATTCTTCCGGGCCGATTTCATGTTTGAAGCTTTAAGTAAAAAAGATTTGAGCTATCGATTCAAGCACATTCTTTATTCTTTTATCTTGAATCTAAATGAAAATCTGCTTTACTTAAGTAAATAATCTTAATCGAAAGTAAATTTGGTCATTTTTTTAGTAACGAATCAACATTGATTTCATACGCACTTTAAGTCAATTTTGGCTTTTAAATTTCTTTAATTACAAAATAATTGCATTGTAACAACAAAATCGCAATATTTTCAGTACTGATTTTATAAAACGCTCAGTCAGATTATTTTGGCTAACAGTAAAAACGACCAACGATAAAAATTCGATCTATCCGATGTATGTTTACATCGCCTTCGCATTGTATGTAAATTAAACACTATTTTTCGAATGCCTCGAGAATCCTCTACATTATATATATATAGAATACTTCAGTCGCTCGAAAGAGACGAAGACTATTCGAAAATGTCAGAATCCTATTCTCGTTCGGAGTAACGTTCAGAGAAAGAAAGAAAAGGTCCAAGTGGGACACGGGGACGTACGAAGCGCCGATGAGTCAGAGCTCGCGCGCGCAACGCGGAGCAGCAAAAGGAAAGCTCCCTGCCACTTGTGCGCTGAAAACGACACGAGCTTCACAGTTGAGCTCGGTAAGAGTCTTATTTTCATTGCAAATAAGAACAATATATTTGTTTCCCGAAAGAGGATTTTTAGCTCCAGCTCCTGCGCTCATCGTCCATGCTGACTCATTCCGCAGTCGACAACAGCGCTCGAAAAAGCACGCTTTCCATCTTTTCAACTGCGTAACCATCGGGATCAAACTTTGCTAATTAATCTTTTCAACTGAATCTTGCTTTCGGGCCTTTTAACGACGCAAGCTATGGTTTGTACATCGCGTGAGAATCGGGCGCACATATTAATTGTGCACAATTTAGCATATATATCTATATATCTATATATCAAGATTCGTACATTGTTGAATAAGTTTTCACAGTACGTGTAAAAACAGATGAAAAAAAGATGAGCTTTATCCCGGTTGGAAGTTTTCATTATTATTTGGCCAATTTTTGGCGGATTGTTCGTACATTGGCCAAATTTAGTCAATTATTAGTGAAATGGCTTAAGAGAATGGTGAAATTTCCCACAGGAATTTAACAAGTAAATATCTTGAGCATTTTTTAACTTTTTAGAGCACTTCTTTAAAAACAAAAAGAACATTTAAATTATTTAAAAGGATCGTTGAAAGGAAGCCAAGCTATGATTTAAAAAAGTGCATGCAGAAACAGTTTTAGCGCTACGAAGAAATAAAAAGAGCTCGGGCTCCACTGGTTTTCGTAAAAAAGAACGAGAGCTTCAAGCCTGAAAGTGATCGGGCCGCCGGCAGACCGCGGTGACAAAGAGAGTCTGTCATGGCGTATTAAAAATGCCTTTACCAGTTTTCACGCGATACGAAGTTTTAAAATGAAGCACGAGGCGAGCGCTCTCCGGGATCGTGCGCGAAGAAAGTTCGCGAGAGCATCTGATTACGAATCTCCTTCGTATATGATAATTGTATTACCGAAGCCCGGGAATCCGCGGTACTCCCGTTCGAAGCGAACGAAAGCCACCACTAAATCATTCGACACGTGTTTGAATTTCACGTCCGAGGGTCTAATTTGCGAATTAAAGGCACGTTCTGCATGACATTGAAGCACGTGTTATTAAAGCACGTGAATTATACCCACTATCCGATTATTACGCTGTCGACGTTCTTTAAGGATTCTACTTGTGATATAATAATTCAACTGAGCTAATTAATTAATACTGCATTTAAAAAGGCAGAAATGGAAAGAAATCTTGAAAAGACCCTCCTTAATCACAAGAGCCACTTTAATTAACAATAACATTTACAGTCACGAGTCCTGACACTTGTAAAGAACAAGCCTCAAAAATGGGGGCAGTTGTTAATTTAGCCTACAGAGAAGTAACTATAAAATCAATTGAAGGCCACCCCCGACGACATCTGAATACACTGAGAGAAAAAAAGGAGTAAAAATTACTATTCTGTATCGTAACTTGAGATATGAGAAGAAAAAAAAGGATT
>JAWWEM010032665.1:0-15832 GCA_035582935.1 Ormyrus thymus | reverse complement strand
TGATTTCAGTACTTTTTTAATCTGTGATTTCGTTGTAAGATTATTTATTCACTAACATATTTTGGATATATATTGTACAGTTGCTGTAATTAATAATTTTTTTTTATTCAGCATTTTAATAAATCTATTTTTACTCGAGTATTTTCTTGGAATATTTATTGTGAATGGAATAAATTCATCAAAAATCTTATGTTGTTATTCATTCTCTTAATTTGTTTTTAATATAAACTATCAATATATTAATTATTCGTTTAATTTATATTTAAATCTATTTTTAAAGATGAAGATAATGCCAACATTTTTTTATATAAATAATTATGTTGAGCATTTTTTCTTTTAGCGAATAGTATTAATAAATAAATTAATGTGAAATCGATAGAACTGTTTTGTGTATATTATTATAAATTTACGGTAGTTGCATGAAAAGACAGAAATACATCGAAGCACAGCATAAAAGCAATTACAATCTAAAATATGCAAAGGGCCATCTATGTCGCAGATACGGAAACCTATTCTATTATCCATAGCTTATATTTCAAATAATGACCTAATTGCATGGTACATTGTTTCATGCAGCAAGAGCTATGAAGTAAGCGGTTACTGTATATACCTTATAATTACGTTATATTGTGCATGAAAATCAAAAATTGTGAAAGTAGAAAATCTATGTACGTCTGTGTTTCAGTTCTCTATCGATTTCTAAAGACCAATAATAAAAATGAGCCTGATTATTTTTTAATTTTTGCATGTTGCGCTATTTTGGCCTTTAGTATGAATTAGCCCCCGAAAACTGGTGGATCTTGAAAATGCTGTACAAATTAAAACTGTCATTCTTGATTATTGGAAGTTGTATTAAGAAGAAGTGTGTAAATTCTTTTAAATACAGTTCGAGCTGATATTTGCCAATCACCTGAAGAAAAACAAATTATTTCTGAGTACAAAAGGTTTATCTCAAAATCCAGATTACAGTTATTTGACTTTATTCCTTTCAAGACGTATCAGCCTTATAACTTTAACAGTCAAAGTTTACAGGCAAATAAATAAATATATTTCCTTTGTTATGCTCTTTATATAATATCAAATTTAAAAAATATATTTTTAAATTATTGATACGGCAGAATATTTAAAAATAAAAAAATATTTAAATAAATATTTCCAATAGGATACGTCAAATTAAAGAATATATTTGAAACAATACTCGCAAAGTATGAGCATATATACGTACAGAAATCGGCACTATAAACTTTATTTCAATTCAGATGAAATAACAGCTCACCAGTCTCACTTCATCGCGGCTTCTTTTAAACTTTATATCATTTGATTTATGAAGGGCATGGCAGACTTAACATAGCATAAAGAATTATGAAACCATTATTTTTTACTTGTTAAAAGTAACTTTTCGCACTTTTTGACTTTCAATTATTTATCTTGATTTAAATTTTTTATTCATTCACAACAATTTGATTTTTAATTTATTTCGACAATCAAATTAAATAACTGCGAGATCTGCGACTGAATAGTATCGATATGACGCAAGTTCGTTGGAAGGAAAGGAGATAGATATAGAGTTATACCACGGAACTTCCATACATCATTTGTTATGAAAATGACCCTTCCTATTGATAACCATTCAGTGTATCTCGCGGAGGTATATATGTATGCATAATGACTGGTTACGTCTTGACAAGTCTGTAATCAAAGAATATCTAAATTTATCCTATTCGCTTCTTTCGGGAATAGGTTTCAGCTAGTACTAAACGATCGTGAAAATGGACGTTCTCCCAGTACATTTTCGTACTTTCCAAATTTTTGGTCTTTGGTATGAAGACTCAAAACAGTATTGGTTTCTCAAAATGATCCACAGAATATTAGTGATAATTCTCATTTTCCAGTTTACATTTTGTCAACTGATTACACTTTTCTCCATAAGACGTAATGTAGAGCAATTTGTTGAAGGAACTTTTTTAATGCTAACGTATTTGATTCAATGTTACAAAATGTTAAATTTTATTGCAAATAATGATAGCGTGAATGATTTATTGGATAAATATCGACTAAAAGTGTGTCGACCTAAAAATTTTAGTGAAGAAATGATTTTATCAAAATACCAAAGTATTGCCAAAAGAGCATTTGCTATACGAATGTTTCTGACTTTATGCTGTGGCTTAACTTTCTTTATAGTTCCTATAATTATGACTCGCCGAATCGATCTACCCTTTAAAACTTACTTTTTCGATGTTTCTCATGGGGTGCAGTTTGTAATAGCATATTCCCTTCAAATATTACCAGTAATTTCTGCAATCGCCACAGATGTTTGTTTAGATTCAACACCTTGTGCATGTATTATATTGACTTGCGGCCAGTTGGATTTGTGCTGTCACAGAATTATTTCTGGCGATGTGAAGACTAAAGAGTCATCTTATAAGTTTTACGTGGAACACCACGTTTTGATACAAACCATTATTCATAAAGTGCAATCAACTTTTATATCCATTATACTACCAGTTTTTTGTTCTGGTCTCATAACGCTTTGTACAAGCATCTTTCAATTAGCCCAGGTACCATTAGTTCAATCATTCCGTTAAAAAATTATTCTTGATTTATTTTTAAACTTGTTATAAAAAATAAAATTTGTGAAAATTTGAATTTTCATTAATCATACCTGGGTTCTTTTATCTTTTACAGAAAACTAATTCACTAATTGAGTTTGTTTCAATTTTATTGTATCTCGGTTGCTTATTATGCCAGACATATTATTTTTGCTGGTTTGGAAATGAACTTCAATTAAGAGTACGTAAAATTAGTAGTACATTATGCACGCGTACACTATATTTTTCCTCACAAGTTATGGAAAGTTCGTTTTTTGCCTAGCGGGCCGAAATTACTACTTTTCCTCCCGGCGCCGAATCGGAAACGTTGTATTTTCGTCCTCGCTAGGCAAAAAAATAGTATACGCTCCACGGGAGGTAAAATGGCAAGCCCATAGCACGTGTTCAATTTACACGCGCTATGAGCTTACCAATACTTTACCTCCCTAGGTGCGTAATATACTATTTCCGTACGCCGTGAGCAAATAGTATATTACGCACCTAGGGAAGTAAAGTATTAATAAGCTCATAGCCTCGCCTTCGGCTCGGGTGTCAATTTACATGCGCTATGGGCTTGCCATTTTACCTCCCGTGGAGCGTATATACTATTTTTTTGCCTAGCGAGGACGAAAATACAACGTTCCCGATTCGGTGCCGGGAGGGAAAGTAGTACTTACGGCCCGCTAGGCAAAAAAGAATTTTAAAAAATTACTGTACGGTTCATTTTTAATAATTGCTTTTTAGAGTGAAACTGTGGCTGATGCAATCTATGGAAGTAACTGGACTTCCTTAAAACCTATAGAAAGAAGGAACTACTGGTTTATAATGTTCATGGGTCAAAATGAAATAGTCATTTCTTATCATGGACAATGTGCCTTAACATTACGAACATTTATTTGGGTATATTATTCAAATTAATTCAAGTAAAACTATTTATTATAATTTAAACTAATTCCATTAATATTATATGCACTTTTAGATGATAAAGACTTCTTATGGCGCTTTTAACTTGCTGCAACAAGTTTCAACAAATTAATTTCTAAAAATTAACAAAGCAGCTAGCTAAACTGTTAACAAAAATTTACGAATTCATCAAATTAAATTATCATGTAATAATTTAAGGTTACTTAAACATTTTAGAGAATATCCAGCATATTTTATATATTTATAAATTTTAGAGCTAATATATTTACCAGGTCAAGAATCAAAACCGTTTAATAAAAATTATCTTTGACGACAAAATTTTTGTAACACACAAGATTTAATACATTTTACAATATTAAAATAAATTCTTTCAATATCTTGTACATATAACATTAATTTAAACTTAAATGTTAATGTAATTGTGATAAAATAAACTGATATTCCTTATTTACTTACTATAAGTCGAGTTTTTCTTATATTAAAATGTATCCAATAGAACTTGTATGGTTTTGCCAAATTATGTCAACCTAATAAAGCTCAATATTTAGTAAAAACCTCCTTCAAGCCCTTCAAATAATAAAAGCGTATTCAGCCGTCAAGTGACAATTCTGATACACGAAATTCACTTGCTGTTCAAAGTGGATAAGTAGGACGAGCTGAATTTCACCGCAGAAGACGTGAGTTACTTGATCAAAATATTTACTACGAGACCAAGATACATTGAAGCTCTGATGTATTTTTCGTTGCAAAGTACGGCGAAACTATATCGAAGATTAAAAGTCGAAGTAAGTGAGTGCCCGTACTAACGACCAATTTCATTTTTTTTAAATAATTAAATATATTCCCATTATTTTTGGTAGGATATAGAAATGGAGACACGTTGTCATGCCCCTTTACTTGGACAAGTCGAAGGAAACTTGGCCTTGTTCTGCAGGTCCAAATTGTGTCCTGCGACTTTCTGCAGGATGTCTGGGCGGACGTTCAGATCATCGACGTTCAGACCAGCGACAAAAAGACACTCGCAATGAAGGAGGACATAATCGATCAGATTGAGCATTTCCTTGGTTCAGTCGCCTAGAGAGGATTAAAATACGACGACACGACACACCATCCCCGTGCTGGTGCAGAACGTGACTTCGCTCGATCCTTCTTCAATACTTGGATGGAGAATCATGCATAAGTCGCCGGAGATGCTAATGTATAAGTCGCACTGCGAAGCAGCAGGTGAGTTATTACTTTTTAAGACAACCAATTTTTGTCCAACTGCACATCAGCATCCTAACCATTTTCTCAACTAGTTTTTGAATAAAAAGCTGAAAACTGAAAAAAAATTTGTTTTATATGACCAACGATTACGGGAGTAAAAAAGCTTCAATTAATTTGAATATGCAATACTTTCGTCTTGCCGATTAAAAATTTCTAATTTTAATATTTTAAGATTTTAAAATTTGTTTGTGCGTGGCAAAACGTCACGTCACACTTTTCTTTGGCTAATAATATTATTAAAAAAATTCAATTTACTTGAAATTTTTATTTAATTTTCTTCAAAGAAGATAATGTGAAAAGGTAAACACCAGGGTAAAATCACATTTTTGCTCTTGTATTGAATATTATATTTTCATACGACTTTTACAAAGCTTGATTTAGCGCATGCATATTTATGCAAGCTTGCGCGAAATTGAGCTTTGCGCATGGAGTTTCAAGAACTCTGTTTTTTAGAACTATAAATATTCCAATAACAAAATTTTTATTACAATTTTGTTTGCTGCTCATTAATTTATAAAATGGATATATAAAAATAAAATAATACAAAGATAAATAATTAATTAAATATAGAATAGTTTGAAATTATGTTGTTTAAGTCGATTGTTGTTAATGAATCTCAGAGATAATATTGGAACGATAAATTAGTTAGGAGGAAGCCAAATGCCAATCAATTGGCAGCGGTTTATATATTTTTAAAAAATGAATCGAGTTTATTGAATTATTTAGTTTATTATTATTTATTTTTTATTAATTGATTGGCCCGATCAACTACTTGTTTAAAAGGCACCATGACATATGATAATTAAATCTTAATTGTCATTCATAAAAAGTGTATTAAAAGCCTGCTTTTATTGCAACAACTTTATTTGTAGGTTGAAAAATTCGCTTCGTTTCATTAATTACATTTAGGACACGTGTCGTGTAGAAATTAAAAATTACGTACCGTTACCCACCACTGCCACCAAGCCAATTTCAGAATGTACTTCCGCAGTACGCAAAAAGCATTTTGTCCAAAACAATGAGTTCGGCTGACCGTATTATAGGTTAGTACCACCCACGGTCGGTAGTTTTAGTGTTTTTACTGCGTCTTCAGTCAAGTTATTATAAATTTTGCACAATACATGATGTTATATTTCTGTTAAAGCACGTTGCGCTGAAGCAGAAATGAATAAAATTTTATATGCTCTCAAGAAAAATTATAGTAAAAAAATTTTTTTGATATTGTTTGGTTAAGTCGTTAACTTGCGAAAATACGTCAACATTGTTAAATAAGTTAAAATGGAAACTTTTAAAACTTTACATCAACAAACTCTTGCTGAAACGTGGTTTCGTAAAAGATCGAATACGAACGAAACAAAAAAATTTATTTGTAATGAAAACAGAAATAACACTCCTTATAAACAATCAAAAAATCCAGTTAATAATAAGTTAAATGCGAATCACAAAGAAGCTAACAAAACATTGAAATCTTCAAATAAAACACCTATTAAAAAAAGTGAAAGGTACAATTCTGCTATTACAGATCCTAATCAAGATTTTACCATTAATGACAGTGAATCTTCTCAAGAAACAACTGAATCTAGATTGAAAAATAAATTAACTACAAGTTTTGGAACATTAAAAACACGTGAATCTTTGCCACAGAAAGACAATAATGTTTTGACTCTTGATTCAGCTGCTAAGAGACTTAGCATTAGTGATGTTAGTTCCAGTGTAATAAAAGAAGAATTGGAAGAGATGTACGATAATATTCTTAGTTTTGATTCTATCGAACTGGCTCATAATTTAAGTGGTGTGATAGCTGATGTGAATATATCTACAAATATTAATTTGCCCACAGTTGATATTAAAACAGAATTAATATTAGATGAAGAACAAATGGAAGAAGAACAATTACAAGATTCTTTGTGCATTGAGGAAAAAGGTGAAAACAAAATGGATTTAGATCATATTACAAACAAAAGAAAAAGAAAAATATCTCTTAACAAATTTAGTTTACAAGATGTTAAAAGGAGCCATAAATTTCTAAAAACAAATAAAGGTCAAAAAAAGACAAAACGGAAAAGTAACAGTCCAAAAAGTAAAATAATAGTTAAGTTGCCTAAAACCAAAAAACAGTTGACTAAAAAATATAAATTAGAAAGTATGAAAGAGGATGATGATGTACTATCTGAAGAGCTTTTGACAGTTAGTCTTTTAAAAAGTTATTTATTCTATGTATAAAAATGTAATTACTTTCCAAGTAAAAATAATTCATATAATTTTTTAGAAATTAAAGTTCCTGAAAATTCAGATGCAGCATGATGTTCTACCACAACATAAAATTGAAAATTCTGCAGGATCGCGTCATCTCACTGAAGAACAAGTGGCACAGTTTGAAAATTATGGTCCTTTAAAGAAAGGTCCTTTTACAGAAAGTGAAGACGAAATAATTAAAAGAAATTGGAAAAGCTTTTGTAAAGCATGTATATTTGCATAAAATAAATTTTAAAAAATAAAAATATTAAAAAGTTTAATAATGTATAATGTCTAAATATTTTTTTTAGATTCATGAATGGGATAAAAAGATAGTCAAGCCTTTTCTCTTTATGAGACATGAAGGAAAATATTATATTACTGATTTTGAGGAGAGAAAAAACTTTGTAAGATTTTTGGCTAATGGTTTACCATGGAGAAGTTTATATAGCATTTATTACAGATTTAGAAATTTGTATATTATTTCTTCGGTAAATAATGGGTAAGTACTATTGTATTAAATTAAAAACAATTACTCTTGAGAGAAAGTAGTTTGGCCAAAAACTTGATTTTTCTTGCAGACAATATAGTCTCAAAGAAGATAAAATAATACTTAGGGAAATGGGTAGAACAGCAAAAAGTGGCATGTCAAATAAGTGTGCAGAAGTAGCAAAAATCTTAAATAGGAAAAGGCTCTCTGTCTGGCAACGCTATCAAAAACTTAGAAAAATGCATAATTTATATGACAAAAATCTTCATTCAACAAGTGCAAATGATGATTTTGAAGAGGATATGAGCGATAAAAATGATCGTGCAATGAAAGCAAGTGTAAAGAAAACAACTGTGCCTTCAAAAAAACAATCATTAAATCAGACCTTTCAAAAAGAAGGTGTGTATCTTATTTTTATTTTTTTTTTTTTTTTATTTTATTTATTTCAACGGGCAGAATTGCCCTATTACAAAGTTAAAGATAATAACAAAGGTGTTTATTATAATATGATTTGATTTGGTTTGATCTTATATATTAATTACATACCAATTATTTTCAAAGTTAAAAAAAAGCAATTTTTTCAGTGTATACCAGTATAAAATGGACTGCTCCAGTTGTAAAACGATTTATGGATAAATTATTAGAAGTAACAAAATGTACAGACATAATGAAATTAAAAAATCAAGATCTTGATAAGAAAGTGTGGGAAAAAATCGAAGATTTTATGAGTATTGATTGTACAGTACTGCAAAATTTTTGGTATTATCAATTACATTTACAGTTATTTTGTTCTGATCCAATTTATTTGAGCGACACTAAGATGAAGTTAATTCAATAGTAAGTAATTTAAGAATAAAATAAACTAATAATGAAGTACATGCAGGAAATAACGATTTATTTATTATTTTTCAGTATGCATGAAAATCAAATAAAGGATTTAGAAGATGTAGATTGGGAAGATGTTTGTTCAAAATTTGATGGAATGACTAATTTGTTTTTATCTAAACTTTTACAGAGCTTAATTAAATTAGCAAAAGCAAAAATTAATTCTTCTAATTTAAGTGGTAATTCATTTTTAATGTATATTGCAATTTATAAATTATAAAACATAAATTTTTCTTAATGTAATATTTTGCAGATATTGTAGAATATTTGTACGAGCACCATATCACAGAACTTAAGGAATATTCAAAAGACTTTATTTTACCAAAGCTGTCTTACAAAAATGGTAAAATCATCTATGTGGATAAAGGATCCGAAAGGAGAATTCCAAACAAAAGCGTGATTGATCCATTTCAAGAATGATTTTGATTGGGTACATATTATAATATGTGTAAAAAGCGGACTTTCTTCTGCTTAGCAGGAGTCTGTCAGCACGGTTTTAATAAAAATAAAAAAAAAAAAAAAACATTTACTGGTCACTGGTGCCAATTTTTGAATTTATTACACATATATGTAGTTTTTTTTACTAAGTTTAGAAAAACAATATGTACATAAAGATGATTCATTTATAACATTACTGTTTCACTAAGATAAATGTATTCTTGCTATTAATTCAATGAACTAAAGTAAAGTAATAAAATAATTTTTTTATGTAGTTATCTCTTTTGAAATATTATTGCTTTCCTTTACATTGAATAACGAATTGTATATTATAAGCACGTCATACATATTATAAGAACATTGATGTACGAAATGGGTTGCATATGGTGGGGGGTATAAAAGTTAACCTAAAAATATTTCAAATATGCATAGATTTGCTTGCAGTTTCTTTATATTCATTGTTTGTTAATATAATTATTTATAATAAAATATTGTCTTAAATGGCAACGAAAAGAGAAATTGTAAAGAATAGTGTATCAGGTAAGTTTTAATTATAGATAATTTATCACTTTTTTATATTTTTGAGTCATATTGCCTCATAATTTCAATCTTTAATGATAATGAATTGCTTTAATTTTCAGCTAAAGTTGATTGGAATTTATCAAAAATAAAGATGTTTGTTGAAACATTAATGAAAGTCACTCTAAGCAATGATGTACATGAATTGAAAAATCTCATTATTATTGAGTGTGTATGGAAAGAAGTAGAAAAAATAGTAAAGATCGATTATGTTGAATTGAAAGATTTTTGGGATAACACGCTACATTTGCAATTATTTTGTTCTCAACCAATATATTATAATGATATAAAAATAAAATTAATAGAATAGTAAGTATGTTAAAAACTAAATTTATAAAAGTTTAAGATACTTGAAAAAAATTAATTTTTTTAGCATGTATGGAAAAGGAATATCAAATAAAAAAGACATAAAATGGCAAAATGTTACAAATAATTTTGATGGTTTTACAAGTTCATTTTTATATAGACTCTTTTTTAATTTAATAAATTTGGTCAAAACAAAAACTACTGCAACTAAATTTGGAGGTATTCTTATATTAGAACAGATATTAATTTATACTTCAGAAAAAATTTTTATCAGATATCTACTTATTACAGATCTCATCAAATATTTACATGATAAATATATTCCTTATTTACTTAAAATTTCAAAAGATAAAATGTTACCTAGACTTAAATACAGTGAAGGCGTTATTAGTCATATTTCTGAAGATATAAAAGAAATGAAGTTAAATAAACATACTAGAAGTTTATCATTGGATTAAATAGATTAGTAAACTTAATAAAATTAAGTATGTAATAGATTTAGAACAGATTTTACAGAAACTGCAAGACTGATGTAAATATGAAGTATTGTTCAAACAAAAATTATGCATTTTATTTTTTTATAAAAAAAGATACAATGTAATGTAAAAACGTAATGCAAAGCACAATAAATATATTTTTAATGTTTATATTTAAAAAAGTGAAGTAATTACAATTTTTTGTTTTTTTTATCGTTGATTTTAATTACATAATTTAATACTTAAAATTTAAAATTATTGAGCTTCAGCTTTCAATCGTTTTTGCTCTTTTTCAACGGCTCTTTCTTTTGCCTTTTGATAAAGAGGAACCAATTTACCTTCTTTTGCTAAGACTTTTAACAATTCTATTATTAATGGGAGATAATTATGTTTTCTTCTAATATTCTCAATTTTATATTTTTTGGACTTCCAGATTTCTTCGTCAATTAATGCTTGCAATCTAGCAATTTCATTTGGATCAGTTGCTAAACTTTTTTGCTTTTCGTACAACATTTTCCTATCACTTACTAAAGCCATTAAATTGAAGTGGATTTCACCTTCGTTGTACCTAAAATCAATTATAAATATAATCCCACAGTTAAAAATTAGCTCCGTTGATTAGTTAACTACAGTGACTTACTTTTTAATTCTTTTCTCAATGATTGGTTTGGCTGCTTGTACCCATTGCTCACCAGGTGGGCATGGTCCTAAATCGATTGGCCCTTCTTTTAGACCATCCAATTCATACAACCGTCCATCTATTGGAACATAGCTTACAAAATGAAAAACATCTTCATCCTTTGATGATTGTTTGCAGTCTTGAAATTCAAATAAAGTTTGTCTAAAAAATTGTTGTAATTTTTGTTATACCATGATTAATCAATACTATTAATTTTCTTTCTGGATATAATTTATATATAATGTACCTTGCAAATGAATTATGAACTTCTCTAATAACATCGGAATTACTTAAAGCAAGGCCCCTCATATTACCATCGAAACTTTGACAAAATGTTTTCAATTCATCTAAATTTGGCCCTAAGACGATATCTGGATGTTTACAATTCAAAAGGACACTTAGGATTGCCTGAGTGGCACAAGCATTATTGATTACCTAGAATTAAAAATTAATTAATAAATTTAAAAAATAAATATTTATTTTATAAACAAACCTGTTTGGCAAAAAATATTTTATCTAATCTATTATCTTGCACAACTACTCCTGAGGGTTCATCGTCTTGAACCCATTTAAATAAAAAAATTAATCCATGAATTGGTCTGCAAAATCATACATTTATTGAATAAAATGTATCAGAATTATTATGCAAATAATGTAATCAACAGCTAAGAAAAAAAGTAACACTTGCTTTATGTTTTCAAACTGATCATCTTCAAGACTATATAATTCTTCAACCTGGGCACCTTTTACTCCTGTAAATTAAGTAAAATATGAATAAACAGTTAAAATAAGTTTAAGATAAACTTGTCATGTCATTGCTATTGACTTGACAAAGGCACGCATCTTGCATAGCTCTCAAAATAATAAAACTAATTAAATTTAAGAATCAGAAAATTTTAAGGCTTTAAAAGTATCATATTAGAAAATGAAGAAGTTATACCAAATTCTTTAATTAATTCCGTAAAAACGCCAGGATCACTCTCAATAAGACACCAATTTCCAGCCATGTCAGCCATCTTTTATTAAAGGTTATTTACGCTTTTAGAGGTTAGTTTATATATTTGGAATTTGGACTGAAGGCTCAGTCTGAAGCGTTAGTTTCGATCGAAATATAGCGGCGGCAAAAATTCCAGCATTATCGAAAGCTTGCGAGGAAAATCAGCCTTTAAACCAGCTGTTTAAACGTTTCCTGAATGCCACACGGAACGTAAACCAATGTTTTCATTTAAATTAGCACACCGTCTAGAAAGAATGTTACCGGTCTGAGATTAATTAAGCCGTCCTGTGATATTATCTGAAAAAGATCAAGTCAAGAAAAATGCCACAAGGTAGGAGAAAGACTCCGTTCAGCGGAAAAGCAAAGAAACAACAAATGCAAGCAAAAAAACAGCGAAAAAACCATGTTTTGCTTGGTAAGTTTATCTACAAACTAGCTCTATATTAGATCGATATCAAATAAATTAAACTATTTTAAGAATATGATTAAATTTTTAGAAGATTACTGAATTTCTGTAATTTTTAGGAGCTGGAAATTATAGCAAAGATGATGATGAGAGTGGAGATCAAGAATTTGAAAAAGGAATTAAAAAAATTAATAAGCAGCCACGTGATAATGCTGGAAAAAATAGGTATGCTCTACAGTTTTTTGAAGAAACTAAGGAGGAATTACAGAAAAGAAGGGAAGAGGCCAGAAAGGCAGTGAAGCCCTGTTCGTTAGAAGAGCAAGAAATTTCTGATGATTACTTTCCAAGTGAAGTAGATATGCCAAAAAGGCCAGCTTGGGATTTTAATATGAGCAAAGAAGAGCTTGAAATGAGAGAAAATAGATATTTTACAGTAAGAGTATTTTTCAAATATTATTTACCATTGCTTTAAGTTATTCAAATAATTTTTTATTTTTATTATTATTTATTTTTGTAGGAGTATTTAAAAAAAATTGAAAAATCAGCTAATATAAGTTATTTTGAGTTGAATCTTGAAACTTGGAGACAATTATGGAGAGTAATTGAGATGTCTGACATTTTGTTAATAATTGTTGATATAAGATACCCGGTTATGATGTTCCCACCTTATTTATATAATTATATTACAAACACGTTGCACAAAGATATAATTTTAATTTTGAACAAAATTGACTTAGCACCAGCAGCACTGGTTGTTGCGTGGCAACAATATTTCAAGACCACCTATCCAAAACTTCATATTTTAGTCTTTACATCTTTTCCAGCATATAATTTGAGAGGAAATACAAGTGAAACAGCATTAAAGGTAAGGCGTAAAAAAGGCAAGTTAAAAATGGCTGCTGAAGGAGCTCAAAAAATTATGGAGATCTGCAAGGAAATTGTAAAGGATAAAGTTGATCTTACTTTATGGTATGAAAAAATTCAAGAAGAAATGCATTTAGAATACGATCTTGATGATTTGGAAAGAAAAGAAATCGTAGTTGTAGAAAAGAAAGATACTGGCTACTTTGAGCATGAAAAATATAAAAATGGTGTTTTAACAATAGGCTGTGTTGGAACACCAAATGTTGGAAAATCATCATTGATTAATGCTTTGATGGGTAATTGATTACAATCCAATGGTTTAAAAATCATTGCAACTTTTACAATTGTAATTTTATTTTAATTTAAAGTTTTCATTTTCCAGGGAAGAAAGTTGTCAGTGTTTCTAGAACTCCTGGGCATACAAAACATTTTCAAACTATTTTTCTTACCAAAAATGTATGTTTGTGCGATTGTCCTGGTTTAGTATTTCCATCGACAGTACCTAAACAATTTCAAATATTAATGGGATCCTTTCCTATTGCACAAGTTAGAGAACCTTACTCTGCTATTAAATTTTTAGCAGAAAGAATAGATTTGTCCAAGTTATTGCAACTGCAACATCAAGATAATGATGATACATGGTCTCCAATGGATATTTGTGAAAGTTGGGCTGCAAAGAAGAATTATCATACCGCAAAGGCAGGTAGATTAGATACATACAGGGCAGCCAATTCTCTGTTAAGAATGGCTTTAGAAGGAAAAATTTGCATTTATGCATATCCACCCAAGTGGTCTATTCAAAAAGGTAATCTGAATCTTACACACAAATGCAGAAGCTTGAAAAAATTATGCATAACTAAATAATTTTGGAAAAAATTATTTTTTACTAAATTGATCAAAATTATTTGTTTTCTTTTAACAGAAATCTGGGGAAGTCATCCTGATGTTGAAATGATCAAGTGGGTTCAAGCCAGAAGCCACGCTGATGACGATAATTCTTCTGGAAAAGCTGCTTCTTCTTCAGAAACTGAAGAGGAAGATGATGATATTGAAACAAATGAAGAGCATGAAACTTCAGCAAAAGATAGCGCTGACGACGTGAATGAAGATTCATCTGAAGACGAGTCTCAGATATCAGCAATTTCAAATAAATTTGGAGTTTTAGCTTCAGAGTTGTAACTATATTTTTTTTATAATATGTGTTAAGTTATCTTATTTTTAATAAAATCTACACATTGTATGAAATTTTAAATCTATACTTTTATAATTTCCAAGATATTATAGATTTCTGAAAAAAGTTAATTATATTACAAGACTTAATCAGTATGTAATTCAAAAAATTCATAATCATTAAGTAGAAACCCTTTTCTTAAAGGAAAAGACAAACGCTTGTAAACAATATATACAGAAATTCTTTCAATTCATTGACATTTAATTAAACGAACGTAATAAGCTCCGTCGTATCTTTCTCTAAACTTTGAAAAACTGCAGGTGTCCGAGTACTTAAAATTAAATGGCTGCGCTTTAAAGACACTCTGGGCACTCTGTATTTCCAAAGTTCCCTCGCCAACATGTAGTCTTTCAGTTTTTTATTGAAAATAAATTTCTCAGAATTTTCTTTTCAAGCTAGTATTTCAAGAAAACTTGCAAGCTCTTAAAAATTTAGAATCAATTTAAATAAGTACAATTGCTACAATACTGTTATTAATTGTTTTTCCATGTATATTAGAATTTCTCGAAAAGCTTTGAGTTCAAGTGCGACAATACATGCGTATGTATACATACACTTTACTTCCTGCCGCGCTCGTCCAGTGAAAGGCGAAACTGCTCTCACCATGCACTTTCCTGGCTTCCAACCATTTTATAACCTTGTGTAATTCGAATCCGACTGTTTGAACTACGTGCACTTGCAATGATATACACGGCTCGAACAAAAAAGCCCTTGCCCTTGTCTCGCACTCGTCTGTGAAACCGATACGGGGCTCGGATTTTTTCTAGAATCATATTTTTATCTGTGGCATTTTTTTCCTGAGAACATAACATTTCGAAATTTTCTTCATTTGTGGGTGAAAAAAATTTTTTACGACTTTTAGTGTAATTTTCAAAAATGGCTATGCATCGACTTGAAAAATTTTAGTTTTTAGAATCCCTAATTTATTAAATAAAGAATTTATTCTTATTGGTGAATTTGTCGAATCTTAATCGCAAAGGGCAGGACCACCTATTAGAAGTTAAGTTAAGATCGCGTACCTTTTTTCCGCATCAAAAAAATACTAACTTTACTCAACCTATATTACTGAAATTCCAAATCAAATTCTTTCGCAACTTGTTCAACAAATGAAAACCCTTTTTCTGGGTTGCGATGCCTGCCCCCGACCAGCAACCTCGCTTCGCTCGTGCTGCAAATGTCGGGGCGGGCATCGTAATCAGTAACGTAAGTACGAGAGAAACAGAAAAATTAGCGGTCTGTCAGCTGGAAGGAGGTTAGATTGTTTTTAATAATAATTAGCAGTGAATATGTAAATGCATTTTCGACCGGATATAAAGAAAAATAGTATACGCTTCACGGACAGGAAGTTAAAAGCCCTGAAATGCGCGGTATGATGCCCGAGGCGAAGCCGAGGTACACTGAGAGAAAAAAAGGAGTAAAAATTACTATTCTGTATCGTAACTTGAGATATGAGAAGAAAAAAAAGGAT
>JAWWEM010032624.1:0-15843 GCA_035582935.1 Ormyrus thymus | reverse complement strand
TGATTATATGGGTAAATTTTGCATTTTATAGGAGGTCGATTTGTACTGAAATTTCCCCGCAGCTAAAAGGTTAAAAGCGATTAGCGCGTCTCCTGTGCCCGCTCGCTTCTTCGCCGGCGATGCAGCGGGAGAGCTCATTCGTTCGCCTCTCCGTGCTCGCTTTAGCGCTTTTTCCTTCCGCTTCGCGCGCGAGAGAAGGAGCTGCGCAGCGCGGAAGGGAAGTTGAAAAAGCGAAAGCGCGCACCGCCGCCTCCCCTCTCGCGGGTAATCGAAAATCGCGCCGCTGCGTACGGCGGGGAAAGCACGCGAGAGGCAATTTTGGGGAAGAATTAGGAGGAGACGCGGTGGGCAGGTTTGTTTAGCAATGGAATTGGGGAACGGAAATAAAATGATGGTATTTGCTTTTTCTTTTATATTTTCTTTAAGCTATCTCGTATCTCATTGATTTTACGGCATTCGATATTTTCAAGAGTTTTTTTTTTATGTACCAACGGTTTGAAAGCAGCAAATGAAAATTTTTGTAAAACAATTCTTGATTAATTACGCTACAAGCATTAGTATCTCGCGTATATATGACACTCCAAATATTGTCCAGTTATAAAAACAATAAATGTAAAAAGATGAAGAAAATTTAGTTACATTTGGATATGCGAAAGCTTCCTGTCATTTATTATTTTTCAATTCGACATTTTTAGAAATCACTGATATGAGTGACCATAAAAATTTAATATAGGAAATTCCAATAAAAATTTCTATATTCATAAGTATTCGCTTTTTCTAGAACAGAAGATTCCCCGGCATCGTTCATATTATCATCACCGTTCATTATCATTTTTATCCACGGATAACTGAAAAATCTGTGCAAACGAGCAGACATAAAGGAAGCGTCAGGAAAATTGCGAAGAGAATGGCTTGATAAGAAAAGAGGAAAAATTGAAAAAGTGTGTTAGTAAGGGAAAGGGAAAGAGGACGAGTAAAAGGAGGATGAGGTGACCGGAAAAAAGAATATGAGGAGCGGTTTGGCGAGATTGGCGGACTAAAGAAAGGCGATGAAAGACCAGTCAGTGCAAGAGGCGATAAAAGAGAGTGTAGGGAAATTGCATTCGTTCGTTTCTCCGGACAACTGCTTTCCTGTTCTGTAAAAAATCGTTAAATCAAGTCACCGGACTGAGCTCCGCTCGAATATTTTAATACCATTAAAACTTTTACCTTTGAGTTCAATTGTAAGAAAAATGTAATGTGCATGCTTAATAGAAAACCATTTAAAAATATGAATAATAATGGAGTGGAATGAAAAGATAATATAGTAGAACAAGAGGAAGTATGCGGTGCTCAACTGTTAGAAAAGCGTTCACCGGGCATAAATTCTTTCGCTTTTTCACTTCAACTCATTTTTCTTTGAAAATATTAAATAAAAAGATCTTTAATCTAACGTAAAATCTCTCAAAATTGCTAAATCACGTTAAATAAGCGAACCTTAAGTAAGCTTTTCGCAGCTGTAAAATAAATCTAAAAATATTATCTCAGTAATATTTTCAAGTGTCACAATCCTTACAAATTTGTTTCTCATAAAGTTTCCAGCCGAAAAAAAAAAATAATGCGCCAGGTCTTTAGAGTTATCGAACCATTTTCTAAGAAACGAGGGTAGAAATGCGAAGAAAGAAGTAAGTACTTAGCCGTAAGTAAGAAAGAGTGGAGAGAAATGAAGAGAGGGAGGAGCGAGGCAGAGGGGGAGGGACAGAAGCTTTCCTTTAGCCGAGAAGTGGCCTCTTTTTGTCGGGCAGACGGATTAGTGGCCTTGAGAGAAAGAGAGAGAGAGAGAGAGGAAAAGCAGCCTAAAGAATCTCGGCGCCGTAGTATGTGTTTTAACTCGCGCTGCCGCGCAGCCTGCTCGCACGCTTAATGACGTTAATGACATGCGCCCTCGTGGGCCGGTGCTTTTAAACGCCGACGACAAAGCTGCCCCTTTTACCTTTGTGCCGCAAGAGTATCAATGACCGCGCGTATCAGTGTACGAGTGTCAGTGACGGGTTTTGTTCGCTGTGTGTATTTACGTCGAGGTGTGTTAAAACTTGAACGAATCTCCAGAATTTTGTAAATTAATGGACTCGAAATGGAATGAAGCGATATAAGATATTTTGGGTTAAAACCAATACTATATTCAAGCAGCCACGTAATATCCTCTACAACTAATCCTTTAAATCCTTCTCAAAAATCCCCCGGAAAAGGTAAGTGAATAGAGAATTTCGGCTTTAGACCGGTGGAGCATCGTTACCCCTTTTTTTCGCGATTCGCCCCTAAAAAACCTTAGATCTTCCGCCGAAAGCTCAGTGGATAAAGGCGAAAAGGTGGAACTCACTTGGGCTAATATCCGCGCGAGCCTTAATTTTTATCCTTATCTACATCTCTCTGTTTGAGCGGGGGTCGGAGAAAAGAGAGGCGGCCCGGCCGGCGGATTGAAATCCAGCGGCTCGCAGATGAACCATAAGAAGCCACCTGCTTTTCGCTCTTTGCCCGCTCGCGCTCTATGGAAACGGCAAAAGTATACGTTTGCCCAGCTCTTTAAAGAGATCGAGCTTTTGAAAAAATACCGACAAGGCGACCTGAAAATTGAAAACCGCCTCTCTGTATCCGCTTACTGCGCTCTTTGCGCCCTCTCCCGCTCCTCTCGCCGAACCTCGCTGCGCCATACATATTAAAAATTCCTTATCTAGCTTTTACTTGTCGTTTTTTCTTCCTGCATGGCCGCTTTCACAGTCGTTTGCCTCTTTCGTACTCTCGCTCTTTAGCTTTTTACATTCAATCGCCGCTGAGTGCCAGTTTTTTCGTCTTTTTCTCCCGCTGCTTCCTGCGACAGTTGCTTTGAGCGTCAAGTTTTTCAAATTATTCATCATTTGTCTCTTGATGCGCTCAAGCATTGAGACTGAGGGAAAATTTTACCCCATCGCGACGTAAGCGGCAAAAATATAATTACGAAGCTTTTAAGAGTAATACATTGTACTGCAGATTAAATTCCATTTTACAAACAAATCTCAATTTCCAACAATACATTTCGCAATTTCGATTAAAACCCCCGGAAACCAGAAACTCCTCATCCGTCGCCGGCAAATTAACCCGCGCTTAAAATAATTTCACGAATTTCGCGCAACCGGCGCACAGAGAAAGAGAGAGAGAGAGAGAGAGAGAGAGAGAGAGGGAGAGAGAGCAACAGTCGTCGGGGCGCTCACACGTCTAATCAGAATGTCTGCCAGCCGCGTATTTATGTGAGCTTACACATGCGAATGACTGCGCACAAAAAAGCCGGGGGGGCGGAGGCCGGGTAGAAAGGCTCATTGCGCCGCGCGGGACAACCGCTTTTCACGAGGACGCACAAAGGAGCGCGACGACGACGACGACTACGACGACTTGGCGCAGTTGCGCTGAATACCAGGTGAAGAGCTTGCCTGCTGTAACGGATTACTTTCTTTGTTAGGCGCGCCGCGACGCCGAGGCGACGAACCCATACGTGCCGCTGACGCAGCGCTCGGGCTTAGGAGCAGGGAAATTGAGGATTGCGGGGAGACAGGGAGAAACTGCTGGGATTAATTCACGGCGCCCCCGGGGGAATTAAAAGGTTAATTAATAATTGTTTGCGCTCCCTCGTTACTCCCGCGGGGAGGTGGGACCGAAACTTTCCTCGACATTTTTACTTCTCCCGCGGAGATGTTTAAAAGGAATAGATTCCTTTTTTTTTTTATCTATTCGCCGCTTGGAACTTCTCGAATTCCGGCGGAGAGTGAAGTTTCAGAAATTTTTCGATTGGAAATTAAACGTAATTGACCCACTTCGCTTGAGTGAAGTGCGAGTCAACTACAGCACTAATCGAATCCGTCAAAGTAAACTTCAAAAACTGATTTTAATACCAATTTCTCGTCAACCAACCAAAATCAATTTGGCGTTTGCGTAACGTTTACGCAGAAAACGATTAAAATCGATAAATGAACCTCCGCCGCAAGTAAACTGCATACCTCCTTCCAATGAATCACTAAACTTGAATATAACTCAAAAAAGAGCTCAAAAGATGTAAATAAAAAACCCTCTCACCCCCTCCTAATAACTCAGCCAATGCATCAAGTCCAGCTTCGCGAGAAAAAAACGACAAAGATCCGCGCAAAATCTGCTCGTCCGTCTCTCCATTAGACTCTCATTTTTCGCCGGTAACTGCACTCCTCTATAACTCAGCGCCTCCCAGCTTGAAAGGGCCGGGGCGCTTTGGCGCTTCGACCCTGCGCGCGAAAAGTATTAAGACAGCCTCCCACTCTCTCTTGGACGCGCTGCGCAAGGGCCGCGCGCTCATCCCCGCACGCGTGTACGTATATTAAACGAGGAGGTAGGCGAGGCTTGAAAGCGTCGAGTCTGGCCCCTTCAAGTCGCAGGCTCGCCCCGGCCCTGTCACTTCATTATGCTTTTATGAGGAAACCTGATATTGCGCGTACCCTTTCTTCCGCCGCTTCTTTCTCGCGCGCCTCGGCTCGTCTGGGGGCTCGCGTGCGACTCCCGCGAGTGACAGTTCCGGAAAGGGAGACGGAGCTTGAGAGCGACAGCGCGAAAGGAGACGAATATAATTTTTCATTTCTTCTCGGGCGCTTAATTTTCAGTTTCGGTTTGACGACTCGGCTTTGTCGGCCAATAATTGTGGATGTTTTTTGGTTAAGCTGCTGGTTCAAGTTATTTTGTAAAATCGTGAATACAACCTAAAAGTGATAAAATCTATTTTAGTCAGACTTTGAAAGTATTCAATTCGGTGGCACAAAAATTAATAAAAATGAGGCCTTTCTTAAATAATAAAATAGTTCAGACACAAAAATCCAATATGGTTCACTTAAGCTTTAAATTGATGACTTCAGAAGAGAGAGAATCTTGACTTGACATAAATAAAAGCTAAAAATATGTATTCAAACTGAATGCAGCGCCGTCTGCTTCTAAAGAGACGCAGTGAATTAAACAGTTCGATCGAAATTTAATTGAGAGTTGAAAATATTAAAGAAACTCACATCCTTTTTTTTTATTTATGATGTAAAATTGTTAATTGCTTTTCATTAGCAATACACAGCAAACAGTGAAAAAAGACTGACCTCGCTACAGAGAGGCAATTAAAAAGCAAATCATTCCCGTAAAAGATCAGAAAAAACAGGAAGCTCGATAATCTATCGGGGATATCGAAGTTAAAAATTTTATAGCACTAAAAAGCTTTCTTCCGTCGGAATAAGAAGAGCAAAGGTAAAAAGCGAAAGAGCATGGAAAAAGGAGGACCGACAGCGGAGGGGGGAGGCAGAGAAGGAGGAGAAAGCGTCTGGTCTTAAGCTTTACTTCGCCAATTTTTCAGGTTCAATAATTAAAGCACTTTATCACAGTCCATAATTCTCAGCCTATACTCTCTCTCTGCCCCTCTGTTTCGCTCGCGGGGCGGCTCCATCTGCGGCGGCTGAATCTCCGAAAAAATAAGAGCCAATCGAGAACGCCACTATCGGGCGAAATATCGCCACTCGACGAGGCTCCTCTAAACAGCTTACAGGGCTTTTGACGTAAAAAAGCTCCGTCATGCCTATATAGCGGACGCTCCAGCCTCTTCGGGCTTCCGCCGCCTAATCGGTCCGAGCTGTATTTTTCCCGCGATTTTTCCATGCACTCGAGAGGCCTGCGCCTCGTCTCGTTTTCGCACTTACGTGCCCCCTCAACTTTTTCTATTATGCACCGCAAGCCTCGCGTAAGAAAGAGCTAAGACGATGGATTATGAAAGTCTGATGGGTAATGCAGAGCGTTTTTTTTAAAACAATGTAAATTCATTAAATTTACTTTATAGAAATTTTAAATTTATATTCGATTTATAATCGCTCGACTTTAACCACCCAGTAAAGCTCAGAAGTAGACTAACGAGCTATAGAGGAAATACAGTAATTTGTTGAAACACAGCTAAAAAAGTAGTACATTATACTTGACTTGATCAATTTTCTTACGCCTTCTCTTACGTCTGGAGAAAGAAAGAGACTCATCACAGTGCAGTACATTGAATAGTAGGCGAATCGGGTATATATACAACGGCGCGAAGAATCCAAGAAGAAGGAGTAAGGCAAGAAAAGGAGAGTATGCAAGGCGCCTTGCCTTAACGCGAAGACACTAACAAGCAATTTAAATAATTGATTGTACAGAACTCGGAGAGCTCGGCGGCTGGCGGCGCGACACCCGTTGGCGTAAATTGCGCATCCCGGGGCCTTTTATTTTCATTTTTCGTCCCGGCGCGGCTTCCATCGAAACAAAAGGCAAAAGGAGGAGGAGGAGGAGGCGGCGGAAAAAAGGCAGCCGCAGAAGCAAACTGCGCCCGGATGACTATTGTATCGTAAACGCGATAACCGGCGGCGGCGGCGGCGGCGCGGCAGCAGCTGCTGCTGGGCCCCGGCCGTGCTATAAATCAAATTTCCCGCGTACAGCCGTTATCGAAAAAGTTTCGCGTGTCTCTTGCGCGGCGAAATGAGCGTCGGGGATTGGCACAGTTCCTTCGCCGCTTTAATGGCCCGACTCTCTCGTATTGTTTCGCAGCTCGCACTGGTAGCCTGCTTTTCTTCTTTTCGCTTTTTCCGACAGCGGCGTTTCAGTTTTCTTCTTCTTCTTCTTCTTCTTCTTTTTCTTCTTCTTTCACTTCGAGTGACTCTGCTTATTGAATTCGATTTGGCTTACTTGGACAATCGAGAGAGAGTGCCGAGCTTTTTTGACATTCTATTTTTTATGCGGCTTAAAAATAAATGAAGACGAGAGCTGATCGCGACGGCTACTGAAATCTTGTCCAAATTTTATTTCCATTTATGTGACTACTTTCTTGGGTCTGCTTTTGTCAGTCCTGGTAGTTGCCGCAGAAGCTGTGTTTATATAGAAAATTTACTTTGGCTTGTTTAGTCAATTGAAAAGTGGAAAACAGATGGAGCTGAAGGACTGAAAATGGAATTCCTTTTTTAGATTTTATGTTTTTTCTTAAAAATAAATAAGAATCGAGAGTCCTCTTTGGGTTTGAAAAAATGTATGAAAGTGAATAGTTATAGAACAATAACAGCTATTAAATAGAACCGAATTGAAAATAAATTGACAAATAAATCCCCTGCAACAAGAAAATTTGAGCAAGTTAACAATAGCTTTTTCTGAAAAATACATCGTAAATATTTCTTATCAGTGCAGCCCGTTTCTGCAGACGTAAACACCACAAAAACTCATGCGGAATTAAATTACGTTCGCGATCCGCGAGTACTAAAATTTAATTCTCATTCGTGTGTAAAACGTTGCAGAGAACAAAGCAAAGAAAAAATCAACATGTACCCAACGAAGCCGCCGATTAAAAAAAAAAAAAATCCGCAATGCAATTCCAAGCCCGAGCAGTTTGCACGCATATCACCGACCGGAAATATCCTCGGCCAGCGACGAAATTGTCCAAAAATCTGACTCGAAAAATAAAACTCTCTTAATCTCCGAATCTCAACGCCGCGGCAATAAGCCTTGCAGTAAATACACGTACGTGAATTGTTCTTTCCAAAATTACTTTTCGTGCTTTTGTGCATATGAATATACGGGAAGCCGGTTTTACGAGGTGTTAAACGAAGAAGGAAAATTATTTAGAAACTAATTTCACTACGAAGCTCAGCGATAACAGTTTTCAATATTAGATGCTTTATGACTTCAAGTTTTCTTTGATTGCTTTTGGTATTTTCAAACTTGGTAAATGGACAGAGATGCCAGAGTAATATGATACATTAAATCCAAACATAAATTTGAATAATCTGCTTTGCGTATTGCAATTATCTTTAACTCCACTTGTAACTACATAAAGGATACAGTTTTCAATTAAAACTTTCAACGTCCGCATCTAGATTATACTCTGTTTCTTTTGCAAGTCAAGGATAACCCCTGGAAAACCACCCAATCCCCTGAACCGAAAGGCAACCTCTCGAACAGCGACCACCTTCCTCGCGCGAAAAGATAAACCGAATTTATTAATCGAAAGGCAAAGATAGATTTTGCGAACCGATCTAAGACAACATCTGTTGTAGCAGGTCATGTATGCGCACGGCAGCGGGCGTATATACATCGCATGACTGAGCGCGCTTATGCGTAAACACGGCTGCAAATGTGTATATACGCGAAGCACGAACACAAATAAGCACGAAGGGGGGGGGGGGAGACGGAAAGGCGAGTAATGCGTTTCGTAAGCATTTCGGCAATGTTAATTGAATAAATAAAGCTGCCTGGCAGTCGTCTCGGGCCGCGACGATCCTTGATAAGCCGCGACGACGAGCGCAAGCCTCCCGCGGGGCCCTCGTAATAAACACTTTCGCGAGAGAGGCGGACTTTAAGATAATTTGCGCAGTGACGCGCGTGCGTGATAGCCAGCGGAGAATTCGCCGGGGAAGCCTGCTAGGTGCGATTTACCTTGGCGTTTAATTAGAGGAGATAAAAGAAATTGAATCAACTTCGGAGTGGATGGAGGGTTTAACATTTTTGGGAAGGCACTCGAAGTTCTGGCTTGTAGAAAGAGAACTTGTTGCGTTGAAACACAATTTAAATACAAAAATCTCTCCTTGCAAAATTGTTAAAGAGAGATGTATGCGCTAAACTTGCATACGTGTAATATTTACCCCGGCAGACAGATTTTTAATAAAATCCTGTAATTCGTTGGTTGAATAAATAAATATAAAAGTATTGAAAATAATTGAAAGACGAGTTAAACCAGCAGTACGTGCAGGATAAAACTCAAAACAAAAGTCACTTTACAAGAGCCCAGATCCGAGAAAACAGATTCTTTATCGTAACCGTAACGCAAGAAAAAGCAAGCGCAGCGCGCCGAGGATCTCGAAACGAGGGATACACAGGGGAGGTATCGCGCGAGAGCGAAACAGCTATACGAAGAGACAGCAAAGGAGAATTTAACTTTGGGGAAGCCGGGCGCGCGAATGGAATTGTTCGCGAACTAATCTCACCGCGACGAAGCTGCACCCCGAGAGCGGCGGGGAGAGGGGTAGAGGGGGGGGGGGGCGGGAGGTCGAGCCATCCGCGATGCCCGGCGTTTACGCTAATATACGAGATGGCAGCTTGCGCCTAAGAGAGGACGCGAATGCCTCAGCGCGGAGAAATCGCCCGGCCTGCGCCGCCGGATCGACCGGCTCTCGTGCCCGAAATGTCGCGGTGGCTATTAAAACGTTGACCCTGCCGGCGGTGTTTAGTTCTACGTCTTGAGTTTGTAGATTATCCTCGCTTCCTATTTAAATAGTTAATCGGCTTACTGCGTGCCGTCGTTTCTTGGGAAATAAGTGCATCTACAGCTTTCGATGCTGCAATGCTGAAACAAAAGCTGCGAGAAACGCTATTCCGTTTGTTTGGTCTCAGTGGCAATCATTTATTGCTTCGGCGTTCGATATCTATCCAAGCTAGGCTTGGATTTTGTTCTCAAATATACCAAATGCAACATTTTTACGGTTAATTACAAATTACAATATCCACGTGCTAAATAAAAATTTCAACGCTTCTTTTTCAAACTGAATATCAAACCTAAAAATGTTGCTGGCCTTCCCGCTCTCCGACCTAAGAAACTACAAATAATAAATCAAAACGGCAAATCCAAACTCTCTCAAGATTAGAAAATAATTTTGTCGCGGCGAAGCTCGCCCACTGGCCTCGGGTGTCCGACTGTTCCCTCGCCTCTTTTTTCCCCTCTGCACAGCCATCCGAATTTATCATCTCGACGAATATTATCGGCGCTCCGGCCGCTCGCAGCGTAGATTCAACGGAGCGCAGAGAGAGATACACTACACACGTATGCGGAGGTTATTGCGCCCGCCAGTGATAAGAGCCAATGCGCGGGCGTGCGCGAGGCCGGCGGCGGCGGCGGCGGCATCGGCGGTCCCGTTCGGAATTTACGCGCAAGCGAAAGGTTTCGCGAGTAGATGCGACGAGACAGAAATAAAAATGACGGAGGAGTTATGCATGCACTCGATGTCGTTTGTGCGTTAAGGGAGTAACGGGGAGGATCGACTCTGACAAACGGATGAAATGAAGCGCGCACTGATTCGTCGAGAGCCGATTGATATCGGATGATGTACTATCCCCCCCCCCCCGCCCCGTTTCAGAGAGGAGCCGAGCGAGAAATATTGATTTTTGATCAGCTCGCTCGGCTCTGGTTACTTCGTTAGAGACTCGGATATTCGTGCGTGCTTCTGATTAAAGTTCCGTGCGCGAAAGTATGTAGCTACCAGGTGTAATTAAGACAGGCGAGTTCCGATGAAATATTTTTAATGGATAATGAATAAATTTTTTGAGCAGCAAATAGAATATAAAGCCCTCTTGGAGAAATCGCGGCCTGTAAAGAGAAGTTTGAAAAAAAATGTAGCCTAAAATAGTTTTCAGAACGAATGAATAACGCTGCGAACTTATCCAGCACAAAGGACGAACGAACTCCAATTTATCGAAAAATTCAAAAACGATTAAATAAATTCTGTACTAGTTATCGTTGGAGAAAGAACTGGACTTTTTCCACATAATATTTTTTTTCTCTAGAAATAATAAAGCTTAAATTTAAAAAAAAATGATAGACTTTTCATAAAAATATCGTTTTCTTTTTTTTAAAAGCATAAATTTTTTTGAATAATTAATAAATACATATCGTTATCAAAGCTCTTTTGTTTAAATGTAGAAAAATTTATGTGGATTTTAATATATTGTTATTATAAGCACAACATCAAAAAGAAAAAATTGTAAACCTTTTTTTGAAAAAAAATCAGATAAAAAATAATAGCGTCACAGTTTGACACACGTCCACAAACACTTACAGAATTTTTTTTTAAAATAACGTATTGCGACCGATTGCGACTCTACATATGACACCAAACAGGTTTCTAGCATGTTTTTTCGAAAAATTTTTTTTCACCGATACAAAACTTTCTCTGTGAATAAACAAAAATGATATACTTTTATGCGCTTTTAAATTATTTTTTAAATATGTAAATATAACAAATAGGCAATGGACTATAATAGATTTACACTATATTAGCGAATGAATTTCAATTTTCAGAACTGAAATATTTCAGTAGTGAAAACGTAGCATTTTTAAAGGCACACTATTAACGATTCAACAATACACAGCAGAGCTCTCACAAGACTGCCTTGCGAGTAATACGAATCCTTGCAAGTAATACGAATCCAAAAAATTTGTCTTACGGAATCCAAAAAAAGACTGAAAACGCTCGAATGTATAATCGAATCAGCGCACCCAATTGCATTTCATCGAGGCAAAAATTTCTCCCGAAAATCTCGCGCACCTCGTAATCGACACCCGACGGTGGTGAATGCGAGCGCGGAACCGCTGCATTATTTTGCCTCCGAGCAGAAAAAAAAGGAAAAAAAGAAAAACAGAGAAGCAGCGCCGAGCGGGGCGAGAGAAAGAGGAAAAACAGGGAGAATAAAAATCGAATCACCGCGAAATTTCACGAGCAAACGTCGCGCCGTAAAAGCCGGCGAAAATGGATCGCCGCGCCGACTTTCTATCTTCTCCCGGCTGGCGGTAGTTTGCCAGCCCGGCTGGGGAGAGGGGACGGTTCGAGAGGGCAATAAAAGTGACCGATACCTTCGGACCCGATTACGACTGGCCCGCTCGAAAGTTCGAAATTAAACGATGTCCCGGCCGAACATTATGAGGTAATCGACGAATGAATTCTAGCGCGCGGCGCGCCGTCCGTCCCCCGGTCCTGGAATTCCGGGCTCCTCTAAACACCTTATAGCGCGATATCTCACCGGCCTGTCGGTACACTTACGCTGATTGCACCCATTCGAATTCGCTCGATTTCAACTCCGGAGATTAAAGCACGGCGAAATAAACTATTTGTCGTTTCGAGCTGAGTGAATTTAAGGTTCGGTCATTGCGGAATGATCCATTGTTGAAGGAATTTTTTATGACTCGCTTCTATTTGTTTCCTCGCGCCTTGAATCGGGAAAGTCGAAAAACTTATGACATCAAGTAAAAAATGATTCCACTTGATAAATTCTGTAGATTTAAAAATCAATGATAAAGCACTTTGAAGGTGTAAACCGCAGATTAAACGTAGCTTTTTCAAGTATAAATTAAATTTTTTACCAGAATTATTCTGTAAAATACGAGATTCTACAGACGCTTGAATGAAGCTTTATAATCGGCGTGTTCCACTAATTAAAACAAAATTCTTTTCTCTTGTCGATCTCTGTGAAAAGAAAACTCTCACATAACCAATTAACCATTATCTTTCCGCGCGAAACCCGCAAAAAACTTAATTTGCAGCTAAAAAAGCATTTTGAAAACCATCGTCGCCGTAATAGTAAAACGAGCAAAATATTAATACCGCAGTAAAAAAAAGGCAAAATGGCCGGTAGAGCGCCGACGAGGCTTTATTCGCGCAAACGATTATCGATCTGAAGCTATTATACGGATTAATTTACGTATCGCGATGGGCTTTTACTATCGGTCACCTAGATGAAAATAAAAAACTGTCGTCCTTCCATGGTAATGGGCACTTTTAGTCGTAATAGCCTTGACTCGATTATAACCAGCATCCGCGCTCAATTTGTTTGATGAATTTTTGCGGAATGAATGACAGAATAAAGATTAGAGAACAATGCGGTTGGTGGAGCGAGAGCGATTCATTGAACTTACAAATTGAATTTCGGCGAGCGAGCGAAGCAAAGTATTACTAAGCATTAAAAAGCGACGAGAGCTCGCTAAAAGTTTATGCGCATAATGATTTCCGATGAGGAGATCAAGATAGGGAAAATAATTAACTGGGCAGATAAAAAAGAACCGGCCCGATGATTAGAAAGAAACGCCAGTAATAATGGAAAAAATATCTCTGAACCTTATCAAGCTGGAATCTTGCGCCGAGCAATAATTATTTCTCGCGTGTCCGATACCATCGAGTTCAGGGGCTACTTTCGTGCGGACTAAAGTGTGTTTTACGCTCTGTTCTCCCTTTTATTTTCTTATTCGATCTTTTTTTTCTTCCTTTCCCTCCCCCCATAATAATTTTCACAGTTCTTCCACATACATTGGTCATTTATATTACATTACCTTAATAATGATTAGGGCTCGCCCCGGCTGCAAGAAAATAAGATAATAACATGCTATTCATCTTATGACTTAATTTAACAGAAAACGCAATTTTACTTACCACGCTGTGAAGAACTATACATTCGTGTATATAACTTTACTTCGTAATTTTTACGGTTCCCGAAAACCTTTTCTTCGAAAAACTGCGCAGCGAAAACGAGCGGCGCAGCCTCGCAAAGAGAAGCGCGCACAAGGAGGCGTCAGCAAATTCCGTGACAAAGAGCCGAAAAAAAAAGAAGAATCGAGAACCCGCTCGCCCCGTCCCCCCTTCGCGAATCGCGCCGGAAGCCGCAGGCAAATCTTGAAAAATCGCTCTTTAAAAAATATTAGTCGCCGGCGTCTAACGCGCGTGAGGCGCGTACGAGATCCCGGCCTTTTTCCCTCCCGCCGCCCGCCCCTTAATCATTCACCGTCGGTCTCCTTCGCACTTTTGATTGCGGCCATATTTCGCGACGCGCGCCGACGTCGTCGAGTCGGGGCGCCGTCGGCGTATGTAAAAGCGAGCATGCATTATTCAAGGCTCGCGGTCATATCCGCTCGCGCTCGAATGGGGATCATGAGTCGAACGCTCAATTAGCGCGTCATTAGCTATCGGTTTGCGGGCTCGGCGCGCGAGTCAAAGAGTGCGTCGTTGCCGTTCGATGAAAATGTGTTTAAAGGCGGGAATTATGATGTTGTTTGGAGAAGGGATCTTTTCAAAGGCTTTTTTTTAAGAGCATTTATATATAAGTGCGCACTTCGTTGAGCCGCGTTAAGTGTCCTTTTTAATATTCAGCAATTAATAAAATTTCAAAGCTTTTTAATTTACATGTAAATCTTCATAAGGTTTAAAAAGTAACGAGCATAAAGAAATGCGGTCTATTAAGCAAACACAGTATACAAATATACATTAAACATTAACAAAATTTGCGAATAAAGCAGATTATTTATATGTCGAGCAGCGACTGGGTAATGCAGCCGACAAGTACGTTAACGTTGAACAAGCCATTTTAATATTTTTTTTTTAATTCTCTTTGAAAATGCGGTCGTTCGCGGTCTAAGTTGATTTATCGGCCCGCGAAATTAAAAGTACACACGTTTTTCCCGCAATATAATATTTGAATTGCTCTTTTTTTATGCCGTGATTAATGCGAAAAATTTATGAATTTTCTGCCCTGATTATAAAACACGATAGACAAAATATATTGTGGCTTTTTATTACTTAAAACATAAAATGTAGTGAATGATTTATTGCAAAATTGCAAAATTTATAATATTAATAAAAATCGTCATACTCTTTTTTATTTATTTTCGAAGGATTCCAAAGAAGTTTCTTCGGCTTGAAGGAATTACTGATATGTTAATAAAATGATAAAATCTCAAAATGCATTACGAGCAAAAAACTTTTTCCACTCGCGATAATGAACGTAATTAACAACGAGCACTATCAAAGCTAATAATCAGCGCATCCTTTTTCCATCAACGCACTCCAGGCAATAATTAATTAGCCCTAAATTCAACGACCAAAAGTTCGAGCATCGGGCATGAAAAAAAAGGCATTGTTCCGAGTTACTTAACCGCACCGGACCAAGAAGCCCGGGCAGCTCGCAACATGGATGCAAAGTTAAAAAAAAGAAGAAAAAAAACAGACGCATAACGCAAAGAAAGGTAGAAACGAGGCAAAATAGAAAAAAATCGAGGCAAGAGAGGAAGATGCGAGCTCGGACCGTTGAGCGGCTGCTGCTGCTGCAGCGGCGGCGGCGGCGGCGGCGGCGGCGCGCGCGATGAAGAAAGTTTTTAAAGCCCTTAACCTTATTCAGCGCGTAACTAAACTCACTAACAAACTAACTGACGTGCTCGAAAGTAGCTTCCCTCGGCGTCGTAACCCCATGGAGACTTAACAAGGCGGCGCCGGAGTGCCTCTAAATCGCGCTAGTACTTCTCTCCTTCTCTCCTGCAAGCGATCTCCTCTCCCTCCGCCCTGCTTGCCTTATTATCTATTTTTAAAAAATGTAAGGAAGCCTTCGCGGCCGCCGCTGTTTATTGAAAGTTCGCTCGCAGGATTTTTCGATAATGCGCGCGGCTGAAGGCTCGAGCCATTTGGGGAGAGGAATATTTCTCGCTTTTTTTTTTTAAATAGACAATGATTATGGAGTGTTTTTTCAGGTCACGTGTAAAAGCCGAGTGCTGCGAGATTTATATGATTCGAAAAAGTTGCGACATTATTATGAACGTAAAAGTTTTTATGCGAGAAATCAAAAGGTTGTAAAATCTTTTATAATATTTTTTATAAAGTTCGTTATATTGTGAATGATATGATAAATCTCCAATTTTAATTAATTATTCAAAAGTTGCGTAAAAATTATTTTTACGTCATATCACTTTTGTAATAAAAAAATATGACAATTTATGGCCCGGACATTTGATCTGACGGTAAATAAAAGAAAATTTTTAAACATCGCTTAGTTGTGAAAAATGTAAAAGATTTTCAGACTCCCGAATTTTGGAGCTTTAAAATACGCGTACGTAGGATTTTAAAATACTACGAATGTGAATTATGACTGTCTGATACTTATCTTCTACGTACGATCTGCATTATGTAAATTTAGACGTTTTAATGGAAAAAAAACGAAAAATTCCAGGTAAAAGTAAAAATGTAACTCATTCATTTTTAAATATTGGTAAAACGTTCGTTATTATAATTACGACATTGAAAT
>JAWWEM010032603.1:0-15846 GCA_035582935.1 Ormyrus thymus | reverse complement strand
TCTGTAATGTTGGTACCAACCAGTTACCATCGGAGCTGCACAATCGCGTTTTATGTACTCCGACGTCCCCTTAAAATTTATATATAGATTTAAAATAAAACATTAATTACCAATCGTGACTTTTAATTAGAGAATTTTCACATTCATCAAACATTTCATACAAATCCCTCATCCCCCCCCCCCCCCTAAAAATCCGCCAACTCCTCAGAAAATAATCAGCCGCGCGCGTCATCAGCTCCGCCGATCAAACTTTTTGATCAACCCTCGCATTAATATGCATATCGGACGCCGAGCGTCGGAGAAAAATATAAAGACGCGATCGAATCGATACTAATAATGCCGGGCGCGGGGCGATCGAGAGGAAAGAGAGAGAGAGAACGGGAAAAAGAGAGACAGAGAGCAATGAAAAGCGAGCGCGCGGGATCGAAAAAACAGAGTTAAGCGCTCAGGCCGCCGATCAGCCGTGAACGAGAGCCGAGGGAAAAAAAATCGACGTTTCAATTTCAGCGGAACGAGGGAAGAAGAGGCCCGGACTTTCTAATCTTTATTGCTGCCGTGTTTCTTCCCTTCCTCTCTCTCTCTCTTTCTCTCTCTCTCTCTCCCCCCCCCCCTTTTCTCGCTTTATTCCTTCGAGAATCCATGCTCCCGCGTTCGGCTGCTCGGAAGAGTTTTCTTTTTTTTTTTTAATCGTCTGATACCGCGTTGACTCTTCCGCTTCTGCGCCCGGTATTTCGCAGCCGGATTCGTGCCTTCGGATCATTCCTTCGGCAGCTCCGGGCTCTCCTCATTCGCCTCGCGTCTTTTATAGCCCTGTCGAGCAAATGAAATGAAATTCATGCAAATCAAAGCTCCTCCCTCGTGCCTTCTGCCCCTTCTCCCGCTCGCTCGTTTCCTACGTCCCTCGGTCTCTCTTTCCTAACGGCATTTACTTTCTCTCTATCGGTCTTAATATTTATTACTTCGTGCTTTCGGAAATTGAAGGGGGAGGGGGATCTCTGGCTCTCCGTCGGAGCTCATTGCCGACGGAGTGAATTAAAAACTTTAATCAAGCGCACAAACATTCGGACTGACTCCGATTTGCATAATAATAAAGTACTGAGGGTTTGCATCGCCTGCGACGAGGCGCAATGCGGTAAACAGCGCTCATCCCGAGAATCTGGTCGAAACGGCAGAAAAATGTCGCGCGGCGCCGCAGAGGGACTTAATATTGACAAAGCTCTTTGCTCGCTCCCGCGTGCGGCGAAAATCGCGGGCGTCGCACCGCGAGCCAGACCGAAAATCGACAAAGGCAAGAGAGCGTGGCGGCGGCGGCGCACAATGTAAATGTACGCGCGGGAGGTTTTAAAAGCGCGCTTTACCCCGATGCGTCCACCCCATTCGCCGCGGCGCGCTGCTTTTGTTCTTGCCACTGCTCTGCGTGATTCTCTGTCCTCGGGCTGCTCTCTCTCTCTCTCGCTCTCTCTCTCTCCTCGCGAGAGATGGACAAAAGTACAAATGCGAGCCGAGGCAGAATGGGCTTGATCCGATTAATGGAGCGTGCTGACTGCTGCTGGGTTATCGATTTCTCGGAGGAGGCTCTGCTGGGTACGTCCAGCTGATACTTGGCGCTTTACGTTGCTTTAATTAGGAGTCAATGTCGATTAATTTCTGAGAGGTCGCTAATAACTAATACTTTTATATTTGTATTGCTAAAAGTAAAATTGTAAAGATAAACCATATTGGCCTTATTTTTCATTTATTACAATGTTGAGTTACAGTTTTGATCGAAATCGACAGACTTCAGAAAGCTTATCCTTCGCATTTCATAACTCGTATGTGTAAAGAAAAGTAGAATATTTGCACTATTGACAAGCTTTAGAATTGAAAGAACGTCTGACAAGCTATTTTCATACTTTTTTGAAAGTTACATTGAAAAAAAATACATTATTCTTTTTTAGAAAAGCAAGTTAAAATTAGTTGACTAAAATCCAAAATCTAGAGACGAAGCTGATTCTATAAAATTTTATTCAATTTTAAAAGGCGAATGTTAAAAAACTTCAATGAAAGTTGGTCTCCAAAAAACTACGTATGAAATTAGCATCATGCAATAGGGCTTTCCAAAGCATGAATTATAACAAAAATTCAAATCTGCGAAGTGCAGGGAAAATATCTGTATTCTTCACTAATCGTAGAAGTGAAAATAATATTTAATACTTTGTGGAATACAAAAATGATTTGGAAGCTTATAATTTAGTATCTTATTAGATAACAGCAGATGTGATTTTTTATTTTATAAAATTATTTCAAGTATTTCAATTTTGTACATTACTAATTTGACTAAATGAATTCGGTTCTCAATTCAACTCCTATTAGTTTTCGCTTAAAAAATCTCCAAGCTTACTGTGTTTCTATAATGTTCTTAAAATAAATATATTATCTCTTAAAATTGTTCCCGTTAAAGATTAAAAAATATATTTGCCTCGACAGATGTGCGTGGGACAAAAAATTTCTCTCTCTGAAGACCACCTTCGTTTATCGATTTCACGCTCAAAGGCCGACCGTAAAACTATTCCCGTCCACCAGTTCTCGCTAACTCGAAAAATCTAGCTCGTCCGCCCGTCAGTAAAAAGCAAGCTATCATTTAAGGGCAGCAGCGATCGCCGCGCACAACGGTCCCGGGCAAAATAGAGTATAAAGAACCGTTAACCCGGAAATATATCAGCGGGCGATAAGAAGCGGCCCGCCGGCCAGATAAAAAGTCCAAGATAGCCCGGGGGCAGATAAAGATAGAAAAGCCAGATAAAAGGAGCGAGAACTGTTTGAACGACGGGGCGAGAGCGCGCGGCGGGCATTAGGCGACAACGGATATAGGGTCGTCGGCCCCGGTTACGCTAAACTGTCCGTGACCGGCCGAAAGTGTCGCGGGAGCGGAGCCCGAGCGGTTATTGGATTCCACCCCCGTCGCCTAATGGATCCATAATCACCGGGGTGAATTAAAGCCTCCCTTTGTACCCGTTCCCGTGGCTTTTTACCGCTCGACGCCGCCGCCGCCGCCGCGTCGCTTCGCTGCCGTTCGCTGCATTTTTCAGAGTACGCCGTTCGGCGCGGAAGGAATTTTCGCGGCCTTCGCTCGGGTGTCGTTTGACAATTCTACCCGTTTCGAATCTAACGCCGAGCTACGGCCGCCTCGTCGGGAGATTAGCTAAAATCGAGGAAGGGATAAAAGAGAGCAGAGGAATTCGAAAGGGAAATTCGCGCGAGACGCAAGAGTCAACGTTGCCAAGTGGAGCGGCTGAAGTAATTCCGGCGCACGATAGACGCGCGCGCGGTTTACACGCTGCGCCGTCCCAAGGCGCGCGCTCCATACACCACTCGCCCGCCAGCCCGGAGAATGAATAAGCCCGAGTAAGAGAGAGAGAGAGGGAGAGCAAACTCGGGACACGATGATGAGTTCGGATGCAACGAGAGACCCTCGGATTTAATACCCGTATATACGAGCGACGAGAGACTCTCCGGCTCTAACTGCGGGCTCGCTTTCTGCCGCGCTCTCCTTCTCCCGGCTCGTTCCCTTCGTCTCTCCTCGCTTTTCGGACCGGAGTTTTCGAGGCTGCCGCCGCCGCCGCTCTCCTGCTCCTTTTTGTTTTCTCGGTTTTCCTTCCTTCTTGTTCTCGGGGATTGCGTTTGCTGAAGTCGCGCGGGATGCACCGAGGTAGCTCCGTTTGGGAAATGGTCGCTTTGGACGTATTGAGGAGTTTCGAAAGGTTTTCGTTATTAATTAATTAGTAAATCTAGGCGTACGTGCACGGTTTTGAATGCAATGCACCTCGGCGCAAAGAACGTTTGCTGGCGGAAAAACTTTTTTCAAGTTAATTGTAGCCCGAAAAATGTTAGAGTGAGATTGCTGTCTCATTGATCACTTTTTGGGAAAACCTGAAACATGACAATGGACATCAGAAATGCTCAAATGAATGGATTCATCATTCTTATGACTTAGAGCAAGTAAAATTGTTTCAAGAGACTTCACTTAGCATGAATCTTTAGTCCGACGGAAAATCTAAATATAGATACTTTGCGTTTATAAAGCTATTTTTCATGCCTTTAATAGATCTACTTCTTCCTTGTCACCATAATGTACATACTGTTTGTTTGGTTTTCGAAACGTTACAGGGAACGATAGAATTAAATTCTTACAGCTCCGGTATCATTACACTCGCATCGTCACTCTAAAATAAATTGATCTGTCATTCAATATAATAGAGAATGTAAAAATAGAACGCTCACAGAGACTAGCAGTAAATTAGCAAAATGTCAAGCGCATGCCTATTAGACCTTTCGTACAGGGCTTCTTAATTATTTATTAATTAAGTGAATGGAAGATAATATTTTTAACAGACTAAGAATCTCACGACTGCCCCAAAAACCCGAGAGAACCCCAAAGGTCGAGCGCTCAAAAGAGCTGCAAAATAGCGTCCCGCACTGAGAAAGGAATTTCTTGAAATCAAAGAAAGCTTCATTGCGGGCAATCGGTTAAACATTTTTTTTTGATTCAAAGAAAACATTCTTTAATTTAAAGAAATTTTCTTTCATTAAATAAAATTCTCTTTTAATAAAGAAACCTTCCCATTAAAAAGGAGTTTCTTTGAATTAAAAAACTGCTTCCTTTGAACGAAAAAAAATATTCAACCGATTGCCCGCAATGAAGCCTTCTTCGATTTCAAGAAATCCTTCTCTCGGCGCAGTCCCATTACAAACGAAAGCAAAAGATCCCCGCGCGCGCCTCCTCCGAGCATCCGCGTGAAATGCGAATTTCATCGGAGCGCACGGGGGTCAGGGACGACGCCGAGAGTTTCGCGGTCGAGGCGGATCCTCGTCCGCTCGCCTGTTTGCCCGGCTCAAATGTTGACCGGCTTTCGAGAGGCAGCGCCGCTCGAGGACTCCCCCGTGGCCCGAGTCGACAGCCGCTCGAGCGCAAGGGCAGGCTTTTTCCCTTTTCCTTCTGCGCGCCCTGTGTGCTCTCGCGACGGGCGGGTGTGCGATTCTGCGTCGCCGCCGTGGTGAAAAGTGACGCGCTCGTTTTCTTTCGCTCGGGCGAAATTATGATATTCTCCGATTGAGCTCCACATTTGTACATCGAGATTTAATCCGTCGGGAAGTCATGAGTATTTTCTCGCTTCAGAATTCGTTCGCTGGGATTTCGTATCTGCAATTTATTACGTCATTGTGCTTTTCGTTATCGAAGCTGTTTTCAAATTTGTCTATTTTCCCCTTTTATCTCGCTCTCAGCTACTGTTTTATGTATCTCGTTCCAGATGGTCGCGAAGCAAGGTAACTTTTTATCTCCTCCCGATTACTCGCGTACGTGCAGTGTAGGTCTGGTAACGACTGACAATGGGGCTTTAAATGAACTTGATTCTAATTACAGAAACTTCACGCCCGATTGGCGCTTCGTTTAACGCGAGCGCAGTGGTAGTAACGGAATTAACTACCCTTTCCGAAGAAATAACACGGCTCTTTCTTTCGGTCGCCCGAGCTTCGAATGCATTGATTTAGTTTCCAAATACGCGCGTATAAGTTATTTATCTCATTTGCGTGAGCTTGAGTTTCGAAAATTTTCAATATGTAATGTATTATAAAATTTTCAAAATGTAATACATTTACACGGAGAAAAATTTTTTCACAGACTGTAAAAATCCTATACTATTACTATAGAAACTATGGCCATGTCTTAGGATTTTTACAGTCTGTGATCAAATTAAAAATGTACTATTGTAATTTTTTCCAGAAAATTTTTCTCCGCGTATAAATGATTTTGGCGCCATACGTAACGCATCAATGTTTCTCTAAGAATCGCCAATTATACAGAATTGGAATAACGCATACAAAAGCAAGCTTCGAGCGCACGTCTTTGATAAAGAGATCGAAACAAATTGCTTTGTCTCCGTGACACGCACTCTGACAAGTATATATACGGCACGTTAGCAGATGGATTTTGCTCCGCAATCTCTCAAAGTAGACGGATTAGCGGAATTGCGCGTTCGCGCCTAATGAGACCCCGAGTGCAGGCATTCAAGTTGTTTGACGAACAGATGCTGTCAAAATTCAAATCGCTCTCAAAACCGATTTCAATAACCTCAGTTTACCACTGCTTTCGTGTCAAAAGTGTATAATGTACAACTAGAAGTATTTTTATGTTTTTGCCTTTGAATATATTCAATTATTGTTTAAAGTATTATTTGTTAATGCAATTATCGTGATGCTTTCCTGTTAAAGGAATTTGCTAACGCATTATCACTGTGCACAAGTTTCACAGAAGTAAACTTTTGCACAAAAATGACAGTCAATTAATTAGATTGTTATTTTTTAACAAAAACTAATTTCCATGAGAATTTCGCAATCAAAAACGTAATCTTTCGAAATTGAAGGAACAATATTTTGCTGAAAATTCTGCTATGAATTGACGTCTGCAGCAATTTCCTTTTTCCTGTGGGAATTCATGCTGCAATTGACATTATGCTTGATAAACCTTATCCGCTTGGGTTGTTAATTTTCCAACACGCAAAACTAATTGTTCTCGATTAAAATTATAATAAAAATGTGCTTTCGTCTCTTCCCTACTTTTAAATTAAAGTCATTCACTTAAATTCAGTAAGTTGTTTTAACTGCGTTAACGCTGCCTATTTTACAAATTATTCTGTGCTCAAATTACCTTACATCTAACTTTAACTGTTAACAAATTACCATACTTAACTCGAGCATGTTAATACAATCTTTTAATATCAAGCGCAAAACGCAGTACGCATTACATAATGCTCAAACATCCAAGATCCCCGCGGAACTTTCATAAACAGAGATCCTCTCCACGCGCGCAATATCCACACGAGCCGAACAGCCAAGTAATATCCGTCTGGATCCGAGTATAAGTACAAGTACACAGTGAGCAATATTTACCTATGTAAATGTAACGGCGCGATCGTTCAATCGGACAATAGGAGCGCACTATGGGAAAGAGAAAAGGGACGCTCCGGGGAGAAAAGCGCGGAAAGGAGAAAATAAGTGAGAGTAACGAATAGCGAAAGGGGGGGGGAGAGAGAAGAGCAAAGCGGGAGAGGTGCCCGGGTCGGGGGCCTTCAGACAAGAGAGACGAGAGAGAGAGAGAGAGAGAGAAAGAGGAGGTCGCACTGATTTTAATCAAGATATGGCCTGGCAGAAGCGGCGCGCCAGCGGATCAAGTGAGCTAAAACTATTGATTTTCTAAGTGCTCGTGACCAAGTAGCCTCTCGTTGCGCAATTTTGAAAGTGAAGAAGAAAAGAGAGACGGCTGACGTCGAGAGAAAGAAGGAGATCCGCCGAGCTGGTGGGAGGCTTAATCTCTCGCTCTTTCTCTCCCCTCTCCCTCTCTCTCTCTCTCGCTCTTTCTTAAGAGGATCTAAGGGAGGGTTCGATGCTCGTTGGTACGCATTATGTTTCTTTGGAACAACAAACGCGCCGTCCGCGCGCGAGATTCTGCGCGAGCGCACTCTGCTTTCGGTCAATATTGCATCTCTCGGCGGATTTTTTACGAAGCCGGGAATGAGGATAATTAAGTACCTCGATGAAGGAGAAAATTGCAGTAGCTTGCGTAGCTTACTTACGGCTGCCTTCAAGAATATTTCGAGAATATTGCCGTTGGCTTACCTGCAACAAAAAGAAAAAGTTAAAATCAGATTGGCGCGTTTAAACGTCGAGGTTTAAAATAGAAGTGTATAAAATTGTGTTTCGTATTTATAAATACATAAGATTGGTCATAAGCCCTTAACGCCTCTGAATGGCAAAATTCCTCGCCATCTGTTTATTAATACCTCCGTCCCAACAGCTTCATTCAATCAAACGAGCCTTTTCACAAGAACACGAACGAATCATCCGAGAGAGAGAGAGAGAGAGAGAGAAGGAATTGTCCAGCCCGGCGCATGACGTAACGCGGCCGTACCCGATAGCAATTCGCGTGATAACGCATAAGCGAGCTGCAATTTCGAGGCAGTTTTTCTCGTTAGCGCAAAACGACGAGCCATCATCATCTCCGCGAGCGCGATCGCCGATGAAACGCACCCCGTCCTCCTCCCGAAGAAAGTAAGCCGCGAGCCCGCAACGCATATATATACCAAAGTCACCAGTCAATCCGTCCAATCGGCCAAGACGCCTCGCCTCGCAATCTCGTTAATCGAGCTCCGCGGCCAAAACGCGCACACACACACGGCGACGCGGCCGTTAGCAGATTAAAGCCTCGCAGACGAGCTTCGTTTTAGAGCCATTACCGAGCGGGGGACGCGGCGGCTCGGGCCGCGAACTTTTTCAACGAGATAGACCGAGACAAGAGAGCCGGCCCGTCGAGCGGCTTTTGTGTTGCGCGGGAGCGGGGGAGGGAGGGAGGGGGGGGGGACAATGAGCGCGATGGAACAAAAAGTGCGTGCGGGAGGGGGATAAGGAAAAAAGGGACGGAGTTGATAAAAGATTTTAACGATACGAATGGTCTTTTATTTAATTTTTTTTTCCTTTCTTTCTTTCCGATGTCGGTCGATATCTCTTCGATTCTGCTTTCGGGGCGGGTTTTCCGAAATTCTCTAAATAGATTTCTTTTACTGTTACACTGAGAGAAGGAATATGGCAAAAATTGCAAATAGTTTTGTAAAAGTTACCATACTGTTTAGTGTCTAGTAAAGTCACCGCAGACTGTCAAAACAAAAAAAAATACCATACTTTGTAAAAAATGTTATTATGACGTTTGGTAAATTTTCAGTATTTTCAGTTATAAAGTATGGTAACTTTTTTGGTTTCGACAGTCTCTCCGATGGCTTTACTAGACAGTATAATTTTTACTATATCTTTTCTCTCAGCGTTGCGGTACAGAAACCGCGGCTAGTTTAGTCTAAATCAGTTTTCCGCTAAACATTCTAATGGTGCGACTGCTAAAAGAAATTTTATTCAATTATCTAAAAGTTGAAAAAAGGAGTCAGCTCGTCGAAGATAAAACGCGTGTTTACACATGTTTTCCGATTACAAGCGCGTTTATCTGCTGTTACTTGTATCAAAATGTCTCTATTTATCGCGAGCGATTCCGCGCAAAAAACGCATTTATTAATTTTTCACGGGAACGCTAACGTTCGCCAAGAACGCTCATTCAGAACACCCGATCCGCCGGATTTGATTTGCAACGAAACTCTGCGAATCCCTCCCGCTCTCTAATAATTTAATCCCTCGGCGCGCCGCTCGGCTGAAAATCCTCCCGATCCGGCTCCCGTCCGCGGACGAGCGGCCCAAGATTTACAGCTCAATCTCTTTAAAAGACATATTCTCGGGGGGCGATACGACTGGGCGTATAAAATCGCGCGGCGCCCAAGACAGGGATTAATAACGCGAGCCCGAAAAGAGGGCCCGTAAAAATGCAAAGGCCGGTCGGGCGGAGAGCGAGGCGGAGGGCGGCGCGCGAGCGAGGGAGAGGGAAATGCGCTGAGCTTGCGGAAAGGGTGGCTGGTGATGCGTGCAGAGAAGCGGTTACACCGGAGGGGGAGGGAGGGGGGGGGGGCAAATGCATTAAGACCGCCTTTTCAGCTCTTCTCGCGCGATATTGAACTTTTCGGCTTTAAAGCGAGAGAGAGAGAGAGAGAGAGAGAGAGAGCCGTGCCGCGCGGAGGCACTTTCGGCTTCTCTCTCCCGATGCCGTACGATTTCTCATGCGTGCGCGGATCTTCGTGGTTTTTTCGGGGTGTGTTTCTGGCGAGAGGCGAGAGAGTCGCCGCTTGGGAGATTTCGGGTGAAGCCAATGGATTCTTGGGATAATAGGCGTCGGTAAAAGGGTGGCGCGTTTTAAAAGTTAAGGGAAATGAACTTCTTGGCGGCCGCGGAGCACTTTATTTTTAGAAAAAATTGTTTTGTTCGAATATCTATATACGTATATTGAGATGTTCATACATTTTAAAGATACGATTTGAAGTTTTTTTATAAAAAGTCCGAAAAAGGGCAACTAAATTTCACTTTCTAGTTTGTATGAAAAATTTTTAAAGCCTCGAATTTCACAATATATATTGCGTAATTCTTAGCGTGTTCTGATATAGCATGTAATCAAATATTATGATTTAAACCGTATTTTAAAAAAAGAAATAAAGTATAAAAATGATCAACAGTTTTACGGTTTGGTTATTTTTTGGGCACTGCTTTCAACAAGGAGAACATCTGGACGTCTACTAAATTCCTTGAATATTACTTCAAATAGTTCTTCGCTGCAAAAAGCGAAAGCTAAATTAAGCGTCGATTAAACGTTTAAAATTAAAAATCAAATTTGAAAATGATCCGCTAGCAGAGCATCATGAACGTCGAGCAGGTCCGTAGATTAAGAGTTTCGTAACGCAGCGAAAAAGAAACTTGAATCCACTCGCCTACCTGTACAAAAAAAAAAAAAAAAAAAAGACTACACGCCGCGCTGGCAAACACTCCCGGGAGGCGGAGCCAAGTTGATTAAGCCAAATAGATAAGCGGCGCTCCGTCTAGAACGGCGAATGTCAAGGTACTGAGAGAGAGAACTGCGCCAGCGTCATGCTCTCCTGGTATCAATATGTTCCATATAAGTTCTTGGCGAGGCAATATTAATTTTAGCCGATTGAAAGCCGTCTTGCGGGAGCGACTGATGATTCGCTCGGGTGAATTATTAATTTGAGATGATGCGTTAAATGAAGAAAAAAGCAACGTTTCACTCGAATATTATGTGTATGAAGAAGAAATAATTTTTTTATGTAAAGATTTATTTTATAATAAAATTATACGCATAGAATTTATCTGTTTTGATTTGTGGCAAGGACTGACGGATAAAATAGATTTTGGCTAAAAATGACTCGATTAAAATAATAATACTTTTCATCTAAAAAATGTTATGCAATGATGATTTTAAAAATATATTTAAGTTTCCAAGTTGATATTACGTTTTTAAATTCCGAACCTAAATATTATGAATGGAAAATCCACAATTTAGAAAATAATAACATGGGAACTACATTTTATGTAATTACAAACAGAAATGCGTTCAATCTAGAAGGTTTTTAAGGCTTGAATAACACGATAGTTGTGTATTTGTGGATAGGAGAGAAAAAAATAGGAGGTTTGACCGCCTAGTCTATCTATAGCGTAATTGAAATTGTACACTGTTGGACTCGTTCTAATAGGCGTTGAATTTTCCTGAATGTTTAATCAAAGCCAAGCTTAACATTAATAGTTTCTGTTGAATGAGTATTATTTTTGAGCATCTATTTAAGTCTGAATAAAAAATTAACTTATTTTATTTAACAATTGGGTATTAATTTAAGTAATACAAAGAAACATGAAAATCGTTTAGTTAAAATATTTGTAAAATATTCTGTTTTTTAGTTTAATAGTTTAGCTTCAACGCACCACAATTTTATTTTGTGCCATTTGATCTAACCGGCTGATTAAAAGTCGCAGATGTTTTTAATTCAAATAAACTGATGAATATTAAATGACTTTTTGTCTCCCAGTCCAATATTACTGGTTTCCAACAAATTTGTTCTAAAAATTCGAATGAAAAATGATTTACAAAAGCGTAATTTTTAACGTAGAAAAGACTCGATGTTATTAATCTAAAGATTTTCATCATAAACTTCGAACAAAAATTATTTTTTTAAACTAATGCAACATAAATGTTCGGAACACGTTTATATATATAATAGCTATTAATTATAGGGCTGCAGATTTTTCTGTAGCAAGCTGTCAAATACATATCAGTACATTTCAACGTATTCTATCGGCACCGAAGATAAATTATAAGAAGCTATGATAAGAATATGAATTTTCCTAGTACATATCGTAAGCGATAAAAAGTAAGTGATACAATTTATGTTAATGGATGTTTTTTGAAGACTCGATGGTTTTAGTTAACCCGGTTTCAAAATTTCTACTTTCTTATATTCTATATGTTAATTTAATTGAAATATTATACAAGCACAAATCAATAAAAATTGATCGTTTGATATTTTTTTTTTATAAACGTAACTTACGACGAAGGAAAATATTTATTTCATTTTTTTAAATTATAAAATTATAAATTCATAAAATTATTGCAAATGCATATTTTATTGTCACATTACTTTTTTGCGGTATCCTATAACAATAACTCAAATACAAACGACTTTATCCTTTCATTATTTGCCCCAAACATTATCCAAAAATCTCTAAACAATTCAACAAGCTCCAGTCAATATACGCCATCCAATATACTTTCGTTCGACTCCATCCTATTCTTCGAAATCCTCCTACGCCAGCAGCGGCTCTCGTTAACCGATCCCTGTCACCGCAGGAAGAGCTCCTCCGAACCTATGTCTTGCTGGGATAACCCTAAACGATCCGTCAGCCACCGGGTTTCCCCAGGCAGAGAGACGGAGAGCACGAGAGCTCCGCCGCTGCGAGCAAGCCAGCTGATTATAAATTAAATGCCGCGACGCTTCTCCCGAGCTCAGTCGCAGCTCGCTCTCCGGCCAACGCGGAGCCCCGCCGATAACGAGATCGCCGCCGCCACGTGCGAGGACGGGAATAAAAGAAGCAGAAAGAAAAACAACAACATCAACAAGGCAACGACGATGCGTCTCGATCGCGAGTGTCGCCTCTTCAGCTCTCGGCTCTGAGCGCGGAGAGGAGCTCGAACTCAATCGACGCGCCGCCGCCGCTGCGCTTGCGAGGCTCCTCAACGAGTGCATCCACTTGTCGCTGCCGATTTTTAACCGGGGAGAGACGAAATGACGCGCGGCAGGCTCGGTGAGTAGCGGTTGAGTTTTAGGCGCTGGGCGATGGGACTTGATTCAATTAGCGGCGGACCTTGGGATTGGCTTGATTGCTCCTCAATCGGTTTGATGTGGAATTTTTCGTTTTCTAAATGTTGCCGGCTCAATTTTTCAATCTGAGCTTCCGCTTTTGATGCAATGTGCTGTAACGTTAAGCAACTCTAGTGTTTTTTTTGCATCGGCGCAATCTACATATGACTACATATTAGTAAGATACAGTTTTATCTTATCGCAGTGATGGAAAACCAAATCCGCGCATTTGGCAGTGAGATATTTATTAAATTTGAAGTAAATTCCGTACACTCGACCGTACACTTTCCGTACACTGTTAAATCGAAAAAATTTCGCCTCAAAACTTAATCACCCAATTGATAATGGAGCTCATTAAAGAAGTACTTTATTAAACTACAGCGGGATAATTCTTGATAAGCAGACGGCAATTTGCCCACGCGCAACCTTCGCAGTTAGTCCGCAAATACCGACGCTGCACGACAGCGTGGAGAGCTTCCCAGCGAACTTCAATTTCGCGCTCGTTCGGATGTTGAAGCTCAAGGACTGCGAGTCTGCGTGCGCGTCAGCTTAGAATTTCGCTGGCAGATATGGAGGAAGCGATACTAGGCGGCGATAAGAGGCCAGAAGTAGCAGGTAAATGAACGATTTTGGAGAGAAATTTCACGTCTGCTTTGGATGCTACTGATCTTCTTTCCTGAACTAATATGCATTTAAGCTTGACGATTAATTGAACTTTCATTTGATTTCTAAGTTTCTTTTTTCTCAACGCCGGGCCGAAAGTGCAACAGTCTCTCCCGGCAGCCAAAATGGAATGTGATATTTTTGGCTCGTAGTTGAGAAAAATAGTATACACACCACGGAAGGAAAAGTGCTCCGTGCACAGTATACTATATTGCAGATCGCTAAAGTCATTTAATCATCCTAAAGTACTTCTTAACTCACTTATATTTTTATAGTATTTTTTTATTTTATATATTGACGGCATATCTATAGGAAATTAATGTTCGAAGCAATTGTTAGTACTAGATTTTTGCACTCGCTGTACATTTTGTTTTCGCTTACTTTACTTTCTATTCTATTGTACACATTTGATCGCACTTTACTTACTTAATTTTGGATCAAATGTATACAAATGTATCTACATCTATTTACCTACTTTAGTTCATTCTTGAATTAAAATAGAAAACAAATCAATATCTCGCAATTTATATAAAGTTCTTTTTCGCAAGTTCTATAATAATAAACTTTTATGAATGCTAACAACTAGAAATTACGGCCGTCGCATGATATGTGCTCGTGACAGAACATTTTATATAAATGATTATTAATATTCAATAGGTGAAAAACCAAAAATGGAGACGGTCTCCAGAGGACCATTAGACGTGAAGCGAGAGAGAGAAGAAATGCGGTACCTCTACGCTCTTGGAGGCTACATTCTAGTCTGGATCTGCATAGCAATATACGGTAAGTGGAATGTCGAGAAAACTGGCAATTTCTAATGTTTTCTAAACTGATTATTATCAAAAATCGATTTCAGCCTATCATAGCGGCGATATAATTGTGAGAAGAACTGTAAATGCTCTCAACCACGTGGAAATAGCTGACCTCACATCTTTCCTTTTAGAAAATTTTCACTTAGCATGGTAATGTTTTATACAGCAATGGTCCTTTTATTTCAAGCTGCTTTAACGTTTTTATATCTAACATATTTTTTTTTTTAAATACATTTCAGGCATGTTACTCTTGGTTTCTTGACCATATCTGTAACGTTATTAACTATTTACGTCATCTTGTTTCGATGGTTCACAGATGTATTAGTATATGTTACATTAATTCTTTCGGTTGTTTCATTTATATTGGGATATAGTTTAATTTACTTGTCTATTCATATGATTGAAGCGGAATTGAAATACTACGTATCTTTTACAATAATCTTGATTGTCTTTGGGATATTCTTCCATGCATTTAGAAAAGTAGGAGTGAAACCTGTGAGCAAGATCGTCAGACAAGCTTGCAAGTAAGAGCTCATTTTGTATTCATAATTAATGCTTTAAATTAAGAAAATTATTTTTGGATTTGTAATACTTTTAATATATTTTTCCCAACTCGGGCATGAAATGACCCTCATTTCACGCTAATAGAAAGTAGCGTAGAAAATCGAACATTTCAAACTTATGACAAAATTGTTTGCCCAAGCGAGGAATAATGACTTTTTTCCCCACTTACAAGCAAGGAAGAAAGTTATTATTCCCCAAGGGATGCTTAGTACATTATGATTCGGATGCGGAAGGTAATTTATTTACCGCATGAGGCGGGTTTCGTACGATCGAAGCGAGTTTTTTAATTTTTTTTTCTCTCTTTTAAACTATTTCGTACGATTTCTGTGTACGATTTGAAATGCACCATCATCTATTCGACCTTCTAACACCAAATGAGGGCTTTTCATGTCCTCGTTGACAAAAACACGGCGTGTAACACGGGGAGAAAAGCTATTTCAGACTCGGGTGAGGTTATTTTCAGCACTCGTCTCTGTCTCGGGCGCCCTCGGCTCCGACTCGCGCAGAACACTATTTTTTGTACAGAAAAGAATTTTGAGTATCGATTACTTTTTTGTTTTAGTATTTTTTTGGCTCAAATTTTAGGTACCAGAGATGAGCAAAGCTACAAAGTACATTTTAATGCTTCAAAAAAATTAAATCATCATTTTTATGGTTTTTTTTTTAATTTTTATTATTTATCTCTGCTTTAAATGTTTACTTCAATTTAGAATAGTCTTGAATAAATTTTCGAAAAAGAAAATTAAACAAGAGAAAATTTACTTTCTTCAGAACTGAGAAACATTAATTTTTTCGTTACCTTAATTTTAAAGAACATTAAAAATGGTGATCCGAATGTTGCAATGGACTTTGGATGTCCAACTATTAGAAGTTAATTTCTTATATTTTGATACCTAACAATACATCTCTGTTGAAAGTGACTTATAAAAACCGATAAAATTGAGTCCGTTTAAAGGGTTTTAATGTGTGTATTTGCACCC
>JAWWEM010032592.1:0-15848 GCA_035582935.1 Ormyrus thymus | reverse complement strand
CCTCCGGTTACGCGATTTTCGGCTAATTTTTAATCTAAATTTCGAATAATTTTTAAGCGAAAATTTTCTCCGTGTAATTAAGGAAATTAAAAACCAACGTATAAAATAACGTGGCTAGGTCAATATGTTATTCCATGATCTTTTCTTGATCCTGCGGGTTTTAAAATTTTATAGATGTGAGTCAACATTTGATAAACATTTAAACTGATTCACTGCTCGTTTAAAAAGATGTTCTATTACACGGAAATGTTAGTCATCAAGGTGCAATATTATATAACTTAAAAAATTAACTTTCTTAAAAGAAAAATATAAAGAAAAAATACACTGAAATATTTAGAACCCGTAGAATATTTTAGCCAAAGCTTAGTTTTCTGAGCATACCTCACCCTTGAAACACGAGATCCCCCAATAACCCAAGCAAAAACAACAAACTCGCTCACAAAATTGCTCGATCCTAGGAAAAACCCGCCGAATAACAAGTCCCGCCGTCTCGGTCGTTTATTTTTTGTCGATCGGCAGCTGCATAATCCCGAGGCGTCGCATCTTCCGCCCGGCGGGCACGTGCGTATTCCAGTCGCATGCCGGACGTCGGTTCCTCCTCCGGCGCTTTCCGAAGGTCCTCCGTCGCCCGGCTCCCTCGAGTGATTCACTTGAAAGGATTCCGGTCCCCGCGAAATTAACACTTCGATGGCTCCGGGTGACGTATACGCGGCCCAAAGCCGTTTAGCAGCCGGCGTCGATTAATCGGATCTACCCGGGATGGGATATATATCAATGTTACCTCTCGAAATTTTATAACGATCCGCAGGCGCTTTTTTTTTGGGGGGGGGGGGAAGATAAGTGTGCAGAATCTTTGGTGAATCATGTCGGGATATATGGGTTAGACGGTGTTTTACTGCTTCTAGGGAAGGTAAAAAAGTTGGACTCGAGACCCGATTTGTCAGTGACTTTTTTATAATGGAAGGAGTATAAATAATTACTGCAGTTTTTATGAACCTTCTATTTAGATAAGCGCGAATGAAATATTGCTTGTTAAGACATTAAAGGATATGTGTAGCAACAAAATTTTAAATTATATTTCTAGATAAAGTCATAATTTACCACCACAGATGCAGATCCTTATCGTTTCTTATTCACAAATGTAGAAACTATTTAAATATTAATGCAACACTTCGGCAAGTCTCATAATGCTTATTTAAAATTCTGAAATTCAGATGTCGACTCGCGAGCTAAGCAAAATAAATAAATTGTAACCCATTAATTACAAATCGTTAAATAACGGAAAATAATGCGGAATCATTACCATAAATACATTCCGATTTCAAAATTACTTCGATCCTTCCGATCCCTTTCATTTCCCACGCAATCCATTGTTGCAAAATTCAAGATCGTCCCCAAACGCGCCCTGCCCTCCCCGACGCCCGGCTCCCAGCGACAAACAATCCGGCAGAGAATTCCCCCGACCTCTTACGAGAGCGCGTCGCGGGGCCGTAACATCGAGGCGGCCTCCCGCGCGCGCCCGCGCTTCACCTGTCGCCGCCCACGCGGCGGCGCGGATAATCGCCCGGGCCCGCAGAAATCCGCTGTCTCTTTCTCCCGCGCGGCGGGGCTTTCTCTCCCCCTCCCGCGCGCCGCGATGTGCGCGCGTACACACGCAGAGCGAGTCGATGCGTTTTTCTCTTTTTCTGCGCCGCTGGGAATTTCGCGGCGATGTTTGATTAGTGGCCCTCGGTCCCGCCGCTTCCCGGTAGCCGTCGTCGGAGGCAAATAAGGAGTCGTATTTTTGAAGCTGCGTTAGTCACGCCTCTGAGTCGTATATTACAATGTGGGCAGTAAAGTCCGACCGGGGGGCTAAAGCTGCGCGCGATTTCGGGACAAAGTTCCTTTGTGGCGCGAGCTGACAAAGAAAGTTCTGTTGGCGTGTAAATAAGGCTTTAATTAAAATTTTTTCAATCCTTTTTCTCCGAGAGATTGCGGCCCTAAGCGTTCGTCGTTGTTCGGTAATCGCTAAAATTTCTTTAAGCCAGGCGGCTGTTTCGGAATTTTAAAAGCCTCATTTTCCAGATAAATTTATGCCTCTTTTTCGGAACTTTCCCACTGGTCCTTAGTCGGAACGAATGACTTTTAAAGTTCGATTCAAAAGTTTGAAATAGCGCCCTCTCGGAGCTTAAACATCCTTCCCCCGATCGTTTCGTTAAGCGCGTTAATGCTCCTTCGAAGCTCCCATTCGATTCGACCCCCGTCGTCTCTCTCTTTGTCTCGCCATTTACGATCCTTTTCTTTCCTCTCGCAATCTCCCGGCTCCCCGGCAATATACTTTGATCGCGGTCCGGTAATAATCGACGGCGAAGAGGACGCCTCATTGTCTTTCGGCGAAGGATGAAAAATTGCAGCCTGCCTCCCATTCTTGTGCCCCGCCGAGCAGCGCGACGCGAGGATCGTTATCAAGGTGATTTTTCAGCCCGCGCTAATTGCGACTCGCTCGCCCTTTTTCTCCCTCGCCGCGAGAGTGGCGCCATTGTGCCGCGGAGAAATTGCGATCGACGGGGAAACGAGAGAGAGAGAGGAAACGAGACGCTTCGGCGTCCGGCTTCGCCGCGCGGCGCTTTGATAATTTTCCGCGGCTTTTCCTGCTTTTCGAGCGTCGAGCTTTTCCTCTGGTTTTTTGCGCTCTCGCGGTCGGCTCGCCGGATGGTTGGTCGGACTCGTTTCTTTGACCGCGCCTGAAGAGGGGCATTAATTACTCGCGGGGGAACGAGATTTTTAAAGGAAAGCTCGCTCGCTCGTAATAAATGCGACTGCTTCTGGAATTTATTGTGCGCGCTGGATTTTCAATTTAGTTTTAAGCTGCGCCGAGTTTCAGAGGAAGTAATTACCGGGTTTTTAAAGGATCCCGTGGTTTAAGCGACTGGCCGGGGACGCTAATCGTTAATTAATTTTCACTGTGCGATTCGACGATAACGTCGCTTTTTACTGCGACTTTCGCTTATGATTTATATTTTTAGCGGATACAGTTGTATAAAAAGGTCCATTAATAAGTTTAAATTGATTTTAAGTTATATGGAGTTTAGAAAGTCTCGTTTCGTTTTAACAAAAGTTCCAATTGAACGAGACGGAACGTGCTTCAAATCTGAAGAAGCAAATAAATCAATCTTGCGAATTTTCGCAATGCCGAAAGTTATTCGAAGCATATTTAAAATGCGCCAAGTTCAAGAAGTGAAAATATATAGAACACGTTCTATACTAAGTACATACGATAAATTTTCATCTTATATTGAATTGGAGGTCGTTCCATTTACTGCCGCGAATATATTACATTCGTTTTGCGCACCGCACAATAGATTAGGAAAACAATATTAACTGAGAAGGAAATTGTGCTGCTATCGTGACATTCTGGTATTCGTTAGTTGTCTAATATTTCTTTAAAATGTTCAAACGTATTTTTCAAGTATACAGAAATAAACTCGTAATCTTTTGTATTACATTAACTGCCAGTGTATAATTTCTTTTTATTCTCTGTATACACGTGAATATTCCAACGAGAGAAATGCAATTTCCAAGTGCACAGTTATTACTGCACTAAATAACATTTGTTCATTAATTTTCGAAATTCTGAATATCCAATTTGCAATAAATTTCGCCAATTACAAACAAAATCGCTCCTATAGATTTTCCTTTAAAATTGAAACAAAAATACATATTTCCAAACAACGCCATTCCAGTAAATATTTCCTCGAATCTGCCCCAAAGTCCCTTTCCAGCTAACCGTTAAAAATCGACTAAAAAATAAAACGACTCCTCCGCGCTCGCAGCCTCGCCTCGCCAAAATCAATGCGCCCCGGCGACCGGCTCGACCTACAGCCAGGCCCCGGACCCTCAGCCAATCCACTTGCCGGCGAAAAAATTTAAAATGCATCTCGTAAAGTTTATCGGAGCGTCGGCATCGCTCAGCCGCGCCGCCTCTCGTTTTCGGTCGGCGATCCGAGGCCGCGCTCCATTATACGAGAGCCGCGCGGCAGACGGCCCGGCCCCAAAACGAACGAGAGACGGAGAAGCTCGCCTCTCTCGCGCGGGCTGGCCTCCCCCAAGGGCGCGACTTTGCGCCGCTGCTCGGCGTTTGGCTTATCGATCAAACTTGGCCGCGCTTCCTTAACTTCCGCCGCTGGGTCACGGGCTCGCTTCGCGCGCGCCCTTGCCGCCGCCGTGTAACGAGGAATTACGACGACGACGCCGACGCTGCGTGCGTCCCGCGACGCCGGAAGTCGATCGAGCGGGTGTCGATGATTTATTTTCGGGCCGCATCGATTGATGGGAAAGCCGAGCCGCGTGGCTTTCCGCTTTTATTGCGTTGGAATAAAGGCTGGCGGGGGAGGAGAAAGAGAGAGAGTGAACCTTTGTCGGGCAAACATTGATGCACGGCTTTTTTGTCTGTCGATATAAAGGCTTGATACAGGAATAGCTTGGCAAGTTCAAGGAGCGCGCGTATCATTATTCATTTATTCGTTTCGCATTTGCAGGAGCGAGCGATAGCTTCCAATTTATGCAAAGTTTCACGCTAAGCCCGTCGTTAAAAGTAAATTACGCCTAATTTTCGAATTTTTTAACTGACTTAGTTATAGTAATACGCCTTTTTCGAGAAAGTAATGTGCGGGGATCAGGCGAACTTGGCATAACTCTAGTCAAGCTAATAATCATTAGAGCAGCTCCAAGCCAGCCGTTAGAGCGAGTAAAACACCTGCGATTTAACGCTTATGAAATACCTCCAATTCCCCGTCCGCTCGGCAAAAAATTCCACCAGATAAAGCAAAATACCAGTCCATTGTCCTCCGGAGTCACTGCGAAAGCATTGCGCGCCAAAAAAAAAAGAAAACAGTGCGAGCCGACCAACAGGGGTCACACAAAGGCGGCCGCTCCGACGGCGCGCGTCTGGCCGCGTCGTCGGCCACCTGGCGCTTGTCGCGCGCACGTGCTCTCTCCGCTCCGGCCTCCGCGTAATTGTCGGCAACCGAACGGCGGACGCGGCCGGGGAAAATCCCGACAAACGGCCGATCAATGACTTCCGGCGTCGGGGCGCGTGCCCCGGTTACATTGTCGGGCCTCCGCGTCGCGTATTACGGCGGCGTACGCGCGTGTATGACTATTCGGGCGCTCGTTATACGGATTCCGCGTCCGCATTGTGCGCCCCGGGAGAGGCGAGAGCGGGGCGCTCGTTCCCTCTCGCTCGCCGATATCGCCCCGAGCCCGTGATAATGAGCGCGGGCGCGACGTCGTCGTTGTGGGCGCGGCGAGGGGGGATATTTGTCACTGTGCGCCGAGCGCGCGGACTTTGGTTGGCGAGTTTATCTTGACCGATGCTGATTTCGATGAAAAGGCTCGTGTCCAATTATTGCTTTTACTTGCGGCGGAGTCGGGATAAGGAAGTGGATTGCGGGCTTTTTGAATGAGTTTCGAGGAATTAGTTTATGCGGAATGCAGCTGCTTACGTTTTTTGTATTATTATTGAGTTAGTTAATTAGTGTACTCTTTTATTTCGGTATAGTTTGAGACAAAAATGTTTTTTATTTCACAATGAAATAACCTAATAAAAAACAACAGATTACATTCCTAAAGAATGGTACCACAACCTTTCAATAAAAAGCATTTTTCCCAAAACCGCGGCTCCAGCTTGTCACCTAATAGAAAATTTATAATTCGAATGTCCCCCGAGACTTTGAAAACAAGAAATCCCGGCGTTTTTCCGAGCCCGGCTCCTAAATCAAAGTTTTACTTCCACCTCGGCAAACAATGGCACACGACTCATAAACCTCGGAGCCTTTAATAGCTTAATCCACGCGAGCCATTACGTAACCGTCGAGCACCTCGCGAGCAAAGCCGTTCACCTGATTGTCCGAGAGCGTTATAACCTCCCTCAAGGACCGGCTGAAAGGCACAGCAGAGAGAGAGAGAGAGAGAGAGAGAGCTGCGCCTCGGCCGTGCATCGCGACGATTCCCATTTGAATTCCCGCGCACGTGCGCCCAGTCCGTCTTCGCCGCTATCTGTGCGCGAGCGCGGGCCTCTCGCGTGTGGGACGTCCTCTCCTCGGCGCCCACGCCCCGACGATCTCTCCTCGTCGCGTTTTGTCCCCCATTGTTTCCCCGCGGCCGCGGCGATTTTTCCGCCAGGAGGCAATAAACGCTCTCTCTCGCGAAATAGAGGATTTATGCGCGGGACGACGACGACGGGCGAGGAGTCTGTGCACTCCGGCCCGGCCGAGACGCTGATTAATCGGCGCCGGGATATTGTCTTCGGGCCGAGCGTGAAAGGCGGGAGCTTGACGGCCGGCGAAGCGCGCCGAGGGGGAGAGCTTTGATCCGCGAGTGCAGGTTTAGATACCCGCGGATGAGAGGTCGTTGCTTGGAAAGGTTTTCGTATTGTTCCGCGAGTCGATTCTTCGAAATCAGACAATTACTTTGCTGTGGAAAAATTCTGGTTCCGATGGGACTGATAATTGAACTTTCTATTATTTCGAGCTTCTTTTCTGAAAACTTATCCGCGAGAAAATTAAAATTGATAAATCGTCGGAGCTTATTTATTTATTAATGAACTATCCTATAGCAAGATTGGTACAGCTACCGGGATTATATTAACCTCCGAAGTTTATTGGAGTCAATATTGTGCTTTCATATTAAATGTCGTATTTATCATTAAATGAGTTTACGTTCGGTATTTAACTTTAATTTGTCATAAAGTACCTCGTATATTACATAAAGCGAGCCTTACACTCTTTATCTCACCTTCTGAAACTAAAAAATTGTTGAAAAAAAAACTTTGAGTAAGCAAGAACTTGAGAAGGATAACGATATTATTTGTCCAACCGTTGCTTTATGGGACACAAGAAGACACAAGACGTGCAAAAACGGAGAATCGCAAAAATAGGACAAAATTCTCTAGACACTGCAGCCACACCAAAGAACGTGAGAAAATAAGCAGGAAGGTAAGGTATAAGGAAATAAACACGCAAAATCAAATATAACTGCCTTGGATTAACGTTAGCTTACTTTGCTGCATACTGCTACCGATTTTCAAATGAAACATGGCTTCTTTATGTACCATGCTTCTAAATAACAGGAAATCTCTTTCTGATTGATCAAATAATAAGCTCGAAATTTCAGTCTTCGAGGAAAAGTTAAAAATTTGGATATAATGAGCTAAACGTGCGCAGTGCTTTCAAACTTGGCAGCTACGAAACAAATAAATGTAGCATCCGTTTAACGACTTTTCGATAAAACTTGGAAAAGAAACTAAAAATAAATTTTGCCCATACTTATATACCAATGTGAAAAATGAGTCGCATGTTACGTCGAGTTCCTTCGCACAGTGACCCAAGTCATTCATCACGGCAAATTAGGTGAAAGTTCGCACGTAAGCACAAAGGATTGGCGCACGCAATTCAATTACAAGTCACGAAAGAATCACTTTTTTAATGACGCTCCTTGTCTTTTTTTTTTCAAATTAGTAAATGTCTAATACATTAGGATTCTGTTTTGATGTTTCTTTCTTGGCACAGGGAAATTAATCCGTAAAAAATATTTTAAACAATTTCGGAAATGCGCTGTCGGCACCGCGCACATTTTGCCCGTGACTAAATAAATTATCTGCTTCTTGATAAGGACGTATTTGCTAAGTCAAATGCGTCCACATTACATTCGTAATGCGCAATGTACAACAATGCAATTGTTCTGTCACAAGGGAAGCAAAAGGAATTGCCATCTAATTTATATGTATTGTCTTGCAGCAAAGATAATGTTATACTGTACAAAGAAATTATTCACCGCGGCGTTTCGTCGAAATCGATAGAGAACTCATTCCGAGCGAAAAATCAATAGCAGTTATTGCATTAACCAGCAAGTAAACTTGCGCCGAACTAAAAGCCAAGCGAATCAAATTGATTTAAATCGTTCTCGTAAATTTCCATTTACCCCACCTCCCCGCCTAAATCATCGCGGCAACCGAGACAATTCAAACTCGCCCATTCCACCCCCCGTTCCATTAAAATCCCGCCTCCCCGAGTCAGCGAACCAAAACGTCCAGCCCCCCTCCCCCCCATCACCGCCGGCCGTCCGTCCCAGTCGCGACGGCGAAAGAAGGCACGAAATTCCATTAATTAAAATCGAAATTGCCCCGCGCGCCGGCGGACTCGCTATAAATTAAAAAAGAAACCCAGCAAGGTCGAGCGCGCGACCCGCGAAACCGTACACCTCGCCCGCGCTCGGCGTCGCGCACACAGGTATACAGCCGGGCCGGGCGCCCGCGAGCCGGGGGAGAGGGGGGCGGAGAAGGGATTAGGGGAGCTGAATATACACGATCGCAAGGCTGATTCTGGACCGCATTGCGGAGGTCTCGCCCGGTCCAAGGTCAGACGGCGCGGTGTACGTACGTATATACGTACGGGCGCATGTAGCCGGGAGAGCCGGACTTTCTTTCTCCCGGGACGAGAGAGAGAGAGAGAGAGACAGACTCCCTGCCCTTCCGCTTCCGAGGCTGGTTTTCGGCTCTCGCGCGAGTTAATGAGCTGCGTCGTTTTTGCAGCTGCCCGGGGAAGATCCGAAGCCTTTGTCGAAAGGTGCGGAGCTGATTAACGGGCGCGAGGCTCGTTACGAGAGAAGCTGCCGAGCTGCGGCGCGCGTTTTTCATCTCCTTTATTATACGCAGTTCGGGAAAGCTCGCGCGCTTTTCGCTTTCGCGGGATTGCGACGCGTTGTGCAAAATGTCGAAAGAAAAGTCGTTTTGGCTTTCTCGGGCGGGCTTTCCTTGACGGTCCGCCAAATACGGCGCGACGTTTATTAATGGCAACGTGCACTTATCAATCTGTTTACCAAAGATGGTGGTAAAATAAAGATGAACTTTAAATTTGCCGCAGTAAAATGTATTTTATCGCTGCTTCTCGCCGTAATTTAAACTTTAAAAAAGCACTGACGCACTCGCAATACCACCAATGACGCATAAACATTCCTTTTAAATCCAGCAGTCCACAATTCGCACAAAATGATATCCCATTACAACTTAATTGTATCGATTAAACAAAGCAGCTGTATTAAAGGCCCGCCGCCTTGCAAAAAAAAAAATGCAAATTGAAAAAAGCGCGTTTCCTCAATCTCCCGGCACCGATCTTACACATATTTCAGAGCTCCGCGTAAGGCCGAAAGAAAGGAAGCGGACACCTCGTTCAATACATCATTTATTTTATCATGCTCCCGCACATATATACATCCTTGCCTCCCCGTCACTGGCGAAGCAGCAGGCCCGGCCGCGAGTGTATATATATGCGCGCGCGCGCGAAGCGGATGATAAATCAAGAGGGCCGGAGAAGCGACGCTGGCTACCGACACTTCTCGCGCGATCCCTATCGCCGCAAGCCTCATTGTGAAAGCAGGAGCCGCCGCCGCGGCCGCGGCGAGCGTAAACTTCGCCGCTGTTATTAATGCAAACACGCGAATGGCGAAACGCGCTTATTTTTACAAGGAGGCTGAGGAGCGCGGAGCGCGGCGTTTAGGGATCGGAGCCGCTGGCAACGAGGCTGATTATTCAATCGGGGGGGGGGGCTCGAGCGTGATTCGCTGCGATTTATTCCTTTCCGCCGATGGATTTTTATTCCGAGTTTATTGGGGATTAGGTTTGTAATGATGTCGTTGAGCAATGTGATAAGGAATGTTTCTTGACAAAAGATGTGCGCGAGATTGCGTTCCGAGAAAAATGAGTGTGACTCTTGAAAAAGTAATAAAGGAATATTTATAATTCTTCGATTGATTCCCGTCCGTTTGCTGTGAAGAGCTCCTTGTAAATAAAAATACCTAAAATAAACGAAGCAAATTTTTCATTACAATACACTGAGAAAAAAAATTTCTTTAAATCAAAGAACGCTTCATTGCGGGCAATCGGTTGAATATTTTTTTGGATTCAAAGAAAACATTCTTAATTCAAAGAGACCCCTTTTTAATATAAAGTAACTTTCTTTTTTAAATAAATTTTTTTTTTTATTTAAGAAACTTTCTTTATGTTAAAAAGAGATTTCTTTGAATTAAAAAATGTTTTCTTTGAATCAACAAAATTTTTAACCGATGGCCCTTTCTTTGATGAAGCTTTCTTTGATTTAAAGAAGCTTGTTTCTCAGTGCACGTATCATATGATAAAGATTATATAACTTTCGATCGCAAATCGGCCGAGTTTCAAAAAAAAAAATCAAGGATATCGCTGCAAATCAGGTGTCAAAAACGTCCTTCCTCCAGCTGGAGGGTAAAAATTTTGGCTCGCTTCCAATTTGAAAATCGCACGCATCGCGCTCGCAAATCTTCCTCCCCTCCGCCGATCCAGAAATTTGCCGTTTCAGCGCGCACATATATAACACCGATTCGGGGCACGTTCCCGGAGAGAGAGAGAGAGAGAGAGAGAGAGAGCCGAGCGCCGCGGCCGTGCAAATCGTAAACTCGTTACGATCGTCCCGCAGGCTTCCCCAAAAAGGCCCGCGCTCGTAAATCGGACGCGCCGCGCGCGAATATTATCAGGAAAAATGTGCCTAGACGGCGTTCATGCGCCGCTCGCTCGCGGGTATTGCGAATTTCGGCTGCATTTTATCGGGATACGTGTGGGGTTACGGCTTTTTTAGAGGCTCGCTCTAGACGAGCCACTTTGGAGGCGCGTCGGCGATGTAATGGTTCTCGTTAGTTGCGATAAAAAATTCTGTTTTATTAAACAATAAAGCCGAACGGGAGGATTCGAGTTCTTTTAAAATGTAATCTAAGTTTCGATCTTTATAAAATACGTCGGATGGTTATTTGACTTCCGAAAACTTGAGCAATAACTCGAGAAAGTTCGGGCAAAGTATCTAAAATTTTGTTGTCTCTTAAAAGATAGAAGCCGATTTAGAAGCCCGTCTTTCCTTTATTCAAAAAACGATTGTTTGCATTATTAAAAGATAAAAAAAAGGTAAGAGCCTTTTTTACGCAGCTGCTCAAAGATTACGCATCTTTACGTATTATAAAACAAGTGATAAAGCCAGCCCAGTAAAACCTCCTCGGAGCAGCCGCTGCACTTTTATCTCCTCGGCGCGTATATATTCTAATCCACTCGTAAAACAGTAAGCACCAGGCCTCGCCTAACAAATAAAACAAACTCGCCGCGTAAAAGCGCACGGCCGTATAAGAAGAAGCCTCCGTCCGTTACGACGCTCCTCGCGGCGTCGTCGTCAAGGAGCACGCCGGAAATCAATACGCCGAAATCACTCTCGAGGCCTTCTCCCCCCCCCCGTAAGACAATTAATTAGTCCGCGCCTCGCACGCGCAAACGGACGAGAGTCTAATGGAGGGAAAGAAGCCTCTCTCTCCGTCGCGAAATTAATTTACGGGAGCGCAGCGCGACGCGCCGATCCGTCCCGTGACTTGCGCAACATCGGCTTCCCTCGATCGACGACGTGGGAGGGAGGACAAAGGACTCGCGAGGCGCTAATTAGAGCCCCGCGATTGATGCTGTAATCTCGAGAATCCCCCGCCGGCGGGCGCCTTTTTCTCCCTAAGGTCGGGTCTGCGCTGCCGAGTTGCCGCGCTGCTTGGCAGGACTCCCGTTGGCTCGGCGTGATTAAAGGACGCTCATTGCACGCCTGGCGAGATGACGAGGTGTTTGATGTCGGAATTGATTGAATGCTCTCGCGTCGAAGGCCGGCGGCGAGGACGGAGGCGCCGGGGATTTATTCGCGTTTTCTGAGGACTTTTTAGAAAAAAATGCGCCGACTGTCCTTCTCGGTAATCCTCGTTAATTTTTCATTTGTCTTTAATCGGTGTGCGGATTCTCCGCGGGAACGTAATGAGAGGTTGCGGCGAAATAAGAGTTATTACAATCGAAAGTAAAAAAATTGTCGATCTCTCATTTCTGCAGTACGTCGATTTATGAGATCCGATACTTACAGTCGATGGTCGATAAAAAAAAAAGAAAAAAAAACGTAAAAATCCTTTGCTTCCAGAACAAGATGAACAAAAACGTGCAGTATAAAGACACGACCACAATATTTATTACTGTACGCAGACGTATGCAAAACACGTAATATGTCATCAATATTGAGATCTGCACCAGAACGTTTTTATAGTTCCCGGCGTATCGCGCGAAGCCATCGAGGCGTCGCGCTGGTTCGCAAAGCGTATGCAAAAGATCTAATCTCGATATATCAGATGAATGAGCCTCCCTTTACAAGCGATCAGAAATCTGTACTAAAAGCGAGGCCTTTATCTGTTTCTATAAATTCCTTCGGGTAAATATAAATGCAAAAGGCGGGAGGGTACTTTATTCCGAAACTTTCTTTTTCACACATTTGAGACCTGCGCAGAAAATCAGAACCTCTCAGTTCGGCGATTAAAGCGTAGCGGATTACATAATTCATTCGGCGGCTTGAATTAAACTGCAATTCAATGAAACTACGATTTTTCATTCGAATGAAAAAAAAAAAACACCGCCTGGGAAATCGAAATGGTGTATTCAATAGCTCCATATTAGAATCAATCAGCCGCGCTCGCTGAATAATCTCAGAACTCATTCAGTCGATATTGCTTACCGGTGCATTTGCATGAAACCGTGAGCCGTTCTCCCAAGACCGTGCAAAAATTCATTAAATTCAATCGAGCCTTTCATGCATCCGCCCCAACCACTCGGCATCAAGAAATTTCCAACAATAACCGTTCGAATTTAAAAGGAACGTCCCAACTTCCTCGGCTCAGGTAGCATCCAGCTCACCTCCTCGACCTTCCAACTTCCTGGCGACTCGCGCAAGAAGGAGGGTGGGGGGACTGGCTCTCGGGTCAGCGAGCGGCGAGTCCGACCTTGTCCCTTAGCCGCGCCGCGTGAGAAAGTAAGAGATAGATGAGACACGTACGCGTTCCTGATGGAGGCTCGTCGCGTGCGCGGCACCGGCCGCGGAGAATAACTTATCGAAATCTACCTCGGCTCGCTTGTAACTGTGCATGCGCCGCCGGTATTCCCGTTTCCTGGAGGAGATAGCGGCGCGAGCTCCGCTTCCCTCCCTCTTTATGCAAATTCACGATTTTTCAAGGCGCCGTGTAATCTGCGAGAGAGAGAGAGGGGGAGAGAGAAAGATATTCGCTCGGCGGATGGATTTCAGCAGGAGATTTTCGCGGATTTAAAAATTGGAAGGCGGCTTTCGGCGCTTTGGGATTCTATAGTGCAATGGTGGAAGTATGCGATTTGTTGAAGACATTTTTTCTTTTATTCAACGAAAGATCGATTAACTGCACGCTCGATCGCGAATAGGAAAGATAATCTAAATTTTATCGCGAAGACAATAAATTACTTGTTTGAGGAAGACACTCCGCTGAAACAGTCAATATCCCAGCGTCGGGACACCGAAACGCAAGGAGAATAAAATCAGAGCGCCGTATAATTTCAGACACAACTCGATATTCCCCCTCGTACCATAAATTTATTCCAGCTACCTCGAGAGCGCGGAACCGATCCGGCGCAGGTACCGCGCAAAATACGATATTCCATTAACTTTTTATACACGTCCCGTCGAAACATCATCGGGCCGCGCTCGACGCGCGCGACCGACATTCCCGCCCGGCTTAATTTGCCCTCCCGCGCGCAACCCTTCGGGCCGCGCGCCCCTGATTTTTCAATGGTTCGCCGCGATCCCGCTCTTGGAAATTTCGAGCGGAAATTCAGTTTTTAACGGGGCGCGAGGCGGAGCCGCTCGACAATTTAAATATCAAATTTTATTTTCGCAAGCGGTTATTCGCTTCGGGAAAGATTGGTACTTGAACGTGCAGCGTTGATTTTTCGACGTTTATTCCGACGCATAATTTTTAACGCGGAGAAGTTTCACTTTTTGCGAGATAGACGCGCCAATCGGGCAGTTAATTAATCGAAGTGTCGATGCAATATTCAAACCGTTGCAAATACATTTTCAACGAAACTCTCTCAAGAAACCCCCCCCCCCGGACGAGAGCTCCGCATTGCATCCGCATCCGCGATCGTAAAAGAAAGCCGAGCGATCGCGACGTAATTTATCGAAATCCTTTTTCACGAGGACTTTATATATACGAACGGTGGTCGCAGTTGGTCCTTACCGGCGGCGATAGCCATCGTTCTCTCGCGCGCCGCCTGCACGCTTGGGAAATCGATGCGAGAACGAGAGCGCCGCACCGCCTTGAATTGAGAGATACCCGATCGATATTACACAGCAAGTCTGTTTGTATCGGTCAGGACTCGCGGCTTTTACTTTTGCCGAGAGAGAGAGAGAGAGAGGGCCGATATTGTCTCGCGGCGCGGACGGATAATTCTTTTGTTCTCTATGCGAGAGGCTCCCCCCATTTTTTCCTTCGGTTTTCACGCCGCGGCCCGCAAGGAGGAACGTACTGCCCGCGACTTTTTCATCAGCTGCAGTCGTGCGCGAACAATGATTTTCGCAACGATGATCGATGTTGCGATCTCGCGCCGGTGTGCGTCGTGAATTTACCCCCCCCCCACTGGATGTGACCTCGAGCATTTTTTCTTTCTTTTTTCAATTTCGTTCGGGATAAGCTGATCGCGGGGGGGGGGGAGGGGGTGAGAGTCGAATCATAAAAGTGTCGGCAGTCGGCTGTGAACATTAGCCGAGAGATAGGTAAGAAAGTTTTTTAGGAGTGAATTCACTATTCTGCCGTTAATGTTCGCTTTAATGACCTAATGGATGACTCGTCGTTTTATTATTAAAGAAAACTTGAAAAATTCGGAATTCCAACATTATATTTTTCTTTAATTAAACTTCTGCTTTTGAACTCAGGACAAGAATTTCTTCTTTTCCAAAGTTGAGTACAATTTTATTTTACATTTCGCTAAACAATTTTTCAATTAAAGAAATCTTATTAAAATCTTTTTTGAATAATCCTCTTTTCATTTTTCCTCCACTTCCTTTTTCGTATTTTTAGGAAGCCTTTCAGATTTAAACACACTTTTACAGTGAGGCAGATGACTTTGGGCATTGTTAAGGTTCGACTATTGTTCCGAACAGAGTTTCGGATGTCATTAAAAATGGCTGCACTGCCAGTGATTACTGGGCCGCGATTCAATTCGTTTAAAAGATTCAGCAGTGTCGTAAAAACGTCTCTGACTCTTTTAAGAATCGAAGAACATTTTCTTACTATTTGCTTTCGTAATAGAATAGCTCACTTTTAAATTTAACTGAGTTTTCAAGTATTTTAGTTTTACAAATTAAAATTAGTAATTATTATTATATGTGCATAATGGAAATGTTCCTTTTACATGGACGTCTTATTTTTCTTACTTGAAATTTAATTTTGAAAATTCTTTTGAGAGATTTTATAATCTTGTTAAAAATCTTTCCTCTTTAAAAGTTATTGCCCGACACCTCAAGGGTAGGTTAAATTCTCTTGGAAACAAGGAAGATGTACATTGGCATTTTTTCGTTATTCTCACACTGCAAGAAAGGTCGCTGCAAGATTGCTGCAAGGTTTCAGGGAAGGTTTGAAACCTCGCAGGAACCTTTCAGTGAAAGGTTCCAGCAATGTTTATATGTCCGCGTCAAATTTCCTTGTGAAATGTTTCAAGAAACCTTTTCATAACTTTTCGTGTAATCTTGTAGCAAAATTTTTTTAAAACCTTGCAGAAACTTTTCCGTGGCAGGTTTCAGCAATGCTTTTAGTAAAGTTTCCAAAAGATTTCGTTGAAATTTACATCGTAGAGGGCATTGAAGGTTTCATTTAACATATTTTTTTAACAACTTTTTACGCTTTTCAGTATCTTATTTTCGCACATACATACATTATTATTAATTGTTATTAATTTTAATCGCAGAAAAAATCTTACAAAT
>JAWWEM010032571.1:0-11602 GCA_035582935.1 Ormyrus thymus | reverse complement strand
CTCTCGTACCATCGATTCCAAATATTAAAGCAATCAAGTAAAATATACGAGTCTTGCAGTTCTCTTCTTTTAAGCTATTGTTTCATCTTTGAAATAAAAAAAAATATACTTATTTCTTACACTTCAAAAAGTAATATTAAAAACATACACTAAAATAAGTTCAAATATCAATAAAGAGGGTATTTTACCAGAAGAATCTTATATTGAGAAATACTTACATTTTGCATAAAAGTTGAAAACACGTACTCTCCCCCAAGTATATATTAATTTATTCAAAACAATTAACGAAAACGGAATGCAAAAAAGTTTAACGAAATCGTCACGCGTTATCGGGTATTTCTTTGGCGCAGTGAATGATGGTGTAGTAAGAAAAATGGAAAAAAGAAGGCCCGCGAAACGAAGAGAAGTCAGGGAATAAAAGAGGTAATGGCAAAAATTTATAAAAGTGAATAACGCACAATAAAGTGCGGTGCTCGATCATACACATTCATACATGCAGCCCGAGTCTATGGACGTAAATAGTGAAAAGGGTAAGGAGAGGATGAAAAAAGGGACGGGGCTGAGTGCGTTGGAAAGACGGAAAAAGAAAATGCGGCTGAAGCCCAAGGAGAGAAAAATGGCGGAAAGAACGTGCGGGATATCAGAAGGGTGAATAAAAGACAGCGAGAGCGATGATGGCTGCGTCACTTTTGTGCTTTTGAAGCCCCGGCAAAAGTAAGATATAGAGCGGCTCGCTCTGTAATAGAAGAGCCAGACGAAAGAGGGGAAAAAAAATTAATAAGGCGAAATCGTACCGGGAAAGGGGAGTGAGATGCACTCGGTAAGAATAACAAAGTATATGAGACGGAGAAAAAGTAGCAAGTTCGTCAAAGTCGACGACTTTTTTGCCGGTGCCTCTTGGAAAAATTTAAGTAACGAGGAGGAGATGTATGATAAAGTTTGAGAATGGATGGGAAAGGAGAGTAGTTGCATAATTTTCAAAGATGGCAAGCCGCGGAGAAATTACGTTATGCTTAGCCTCAGCCAAGTCTATTTAACAAGCGTAGAGTGCGTATTGTGAGCAGCAAAAGGTAAGGAAATGTTTATTCGTAAATGCGGCCTTTGTAGGCTTTGAATAGATGATGTGAGTAAGGTTGCTTCGCTTCTGCATGATTTTCGTAATATTATTGCTCTGGCAGAGGATTAATGTTTATTTAAATATTTGTAAAATTGAACGAACTTGAATTACTGATGATAACATTATCTAATAAATTGCGCGGTGATAACCAGGTTTTTAATTAAAATACATTAATTATACAGCTGTCAAATGTGGAAATCAATTTGACGTATTTAAAGTCTTGTAATTAAATAAAAAATTTTAGATGGAAAATTTTAACTATTATCGTTTTCTCGTGTTATGGAAAATACAAAATACTTTCAATAAATCAATATTATTGGTAATAAATGCATAAAAGTAAAAAGATTCCAACATTTTTTCAAAAGTAAAATAAAGAATGTTATTCTGTTCAAATAAATATCGGAAATAAAGATGCTTTAGATAACTAAATTTTTCACGAACAACCCGCTTTTACAAAAGAATGAACTCTCTTGTTAAAAACGTACCCCTTAAAATAAACGTCATGTACTTGAAATCAAAGTATTCCCACCACAATTAAGATAGAGAGCGCGAGAATGCTGATGCGAAGAATTGCGAGAAACGAAAAGATTTAAAGCAAGCTGAAACAATAAGAGGAATTGAACCGCAGCCCCCGTAAGAGCAGTCGGTTAATGTCATGGCGGCGCAAAGTCCTGCCTCTTTTTCTTCCTTCCGCTGCCGCCCCGTGGCGAGAAGATTGAACGAGCCGGAAAATAGCAAAGGTTATTTCCAACAATACTATTTTACTCCGGCGCTGCGGCAGCAGTCGCGGCAGCACCGGTAAAGAAGGCCAGGCCACCTTCGCGCCCCGCACTTTCGTGCCACATGACGTCTCACTACATGCCAGTCGGCTTTGATTCGATAACCTTTTCTCCTTTTCCCCCCTTCTATAGTCTGAGCGCCTTCTCGCTCTAAATTTAATGCGAATTCACAAAGTGCAGCCTTTTGCCGTAAAATATTCGCTACATTTGGCGTTTTATGCGGGCCTTTGTCGGCGGCGGAGATTTTTACGGCTCGCTGGATTCAGTATATATATGGATTTTTATTTTTGCGAATTTATTGATTATCGCGGCACCTTGTTTCTACTCTAGTTTAATTAAAATGGGGTTTTTTATGGTAATAAAAGGGGAAACTTTGGATGAAAAGTGTTTTTGAGCAAATATTGTTCAGAATACACGAGTGCGTTTGAAGCAAAGTTTCGTTGTAATAGAATTAAACAAACTACAACGTAAATAAAACGTACGTATTATTCAATAAAATAACCTGCTTTTTAAACGGTATTAAGAATTATTAATTTAAAAAGTAAAACTTACTTTTATAATACAATATCTTATTCACTTTGTAGGTGAAATTTATTTATATTTGAGGACTTAAAATAACAGAACGTTATGGAAATCGATTCAGTCAAAATGCCTGATGTCAAAATAAGTTCTTGACTCAATCTTGAAGTCGCATATTGGATGTCTGACATAAAAGGATATTGGATGCACGCGATATTGAATTCGGTCTTAACTTTATTTATAGATTAGTAAATGTTTGCAGGACGAGAGATTGCTTTAAATACCGGCAACAATGTGTAAAAGTTTTAATCAGACATTTAATGTTTTAAGTAATTAGAAAAACTTTACGAACAAAAGTCTTTTCAAAATTAGTTCTATTTAAATTAATGCTCTTTTTCTGGTCATCTCCAGCTTTTAAATAGTTTCTGAAAGCACTGCAGTACAAGATGCTATTGGAATCGTACGCTATAGTACACTATAGTGCCTGACTTTATTAAGAAGAGATCAAAAACTGCAAACTCAATTTATTAGAATCTTCCATAGTTTAGTTGCTGAAGACAGCAACTTCAGCTATTAATGAAGATATTCTAACGCCAGGTATAAGTATAAATAGATTTAATTGAAAAATAAAAAATTTTCAATTAAGAGTATAAATAACATATTTAAAAGATTGTTAATACTTGTATTTGTATCGATAAATCTCCCGCAAGTTTGTGTTGTCTCAATAATCGGTCAACGTTGAACGACAATATAAAAGACGAATAAAAGCTTAGCCAAAAGGAGAAAAATGAACCATCTAAATTGAAGAAAATAAAATGGGTAAACGAGAGCTTCGAGCAGGACTCTGGCAAGCGGTAAATCCTCGAGGCGACCTTCTCTTTCTTCCTCTGCGCCTCGCAGTCCATTCGGGACATTTTCTTGTCAGTGGATTTCCGTTCGGCTGCTGCTGGGTGGCGATGCGTTAAGTTCAAGTAGGTGGAAGGAACGTACCGCCAGACTGGTACGTGGGGGAAGGGAGAGAAAACGGGAGATCGACGAATGAGGCGTTTTTCGAATCTAAGGGATAACCTGACCCAGTCGACGCAGCCGTCGCTGGGAGGAAGAAGCAATACTTGCTCGCGATTTTCGCGCAAAGCAACAGGCTCCAAAAGCAGAACGCGGCGTGTATGCTCGATGAGGTAGTTCAATGCGCGCGGCGGTGCAAAAGTTTTTCCTTCCGCGTATTTTTGATCTTTTCGATGTGTGGGGTTGGAGTTTAAACATGGAGAGGCGCGAGATCTTCTGTAACTATTGAGCGTGAGGAGTCTATCGTGCAGCTACACATTTAACAATAACCAATGTTTCTTTGTATGGAAAAATTCTGCAATTTTCAGTTATTACCTTTTGTTCTGGGGATAAGTATGATGTAAAATATTCTCAAAATTTGGTTAAGTGAACAAGTGAGTTCTTTAAATAGAAAAATTCATCTGATTTATTTTGCTTGCTATAAAGTTTAATTGAATTTCAACCACTATTAGTAATTCTGTTTTCTCGATACACAAAAGAATATTATCTTTCCATCGACATCATAATTGTACGTCTTAGAAATCTAGTTCCAAATTTCATTCTTTCGCATTTTTTAGAAAGGATTATTATTAAAATTACTGCTCAAGTCACAGATTATTAAGTCAGATTGTTATTACAAAAATCGATATAATTCACTACAAGACTAGTTATTTATGTCCAATTAAAAATAAATCCCAGCTTGCACATTTACATGTTGCTTTAAAACAGTAATAATTAAAAACCACTCAATTTTAATAAAGTTTTATCTTAATGCAATCTCTCAGATCAAATATTCAGACGGTGTTCTTACCTGAATCATTAGTCTTGAAATGCAATATGCGTACGACTTATAATGAATACGAAAAGGAATTATTATTTATGTTATTAGTATCTTTTTTAAAAAAGTAAAAAGCTTAGTTTATGGCGCGTTGCACTAATCTTCACCCAATGGAGTCAAAATTAAAAAAAGGTAAAAACTAGATGTATCCAGGATACACCGACACCAGCATTACTATCACTCTCAAAAAATGGTACACAAAACGGTACACAGACCCCCGGCAACAGTCGTTTACGGAGAGGCTCAAAACAACTTGCACGACAAAGACGAGTGGCCCGAAGCAGTGCTTGCACTCGAGATAGATAGACGGATAGGTCGAGCTGAGAACGTGGACAGTTAGAAGTCGGTGTTTGGCTAGCGCTTCATCCCCCCCTTCTCTCTCTCTCTCTCTCTCTCTCTCTCTCTCTTTCTTTCGAAAGTGTACGCAACAGGCTCGCCGCCTCGGATACAGGTAATAACAACACGTACATGCACACCTGCCGACAGCGACATGTTCCCCGGGCTCGATTCGGCCTTTCTTCCTCATTCATTTCCTCTCACTTCGCCTCTGCTGAGCGCGAGCCTCGATGGGCCTGGCGACAGGCCAATGTCTTACCTTTCCTTTTACTCGCCTGGGTGTTCCTTTCCATTTCCTTCGATTAACTTAGGATATTGATAGGACGGTAATTTAATGCGACGCCGATGCTGTTACTTATCGGTGTAATTTTCGCGGCTTGCAGGCAGATGGTAGAGCAGTTTTCTTGGGCTTTCAAGTTGTTGAAGATTATTATGTTATAATGTAAATATATGTGTACGAATAACTGATTTTCAATATGCGTTATAACAATATTTTTGAAAATTATTCATTTTTTAATAAATTAAGAAGGCAATAAACTAACCACTTTTATGGCTAAAAACTTTTTTCGTATTTTTTATGGGCGCTGTTTTTGGCTATTAACGAAGAAATTATTACTGTCTATAATTGCAATGTATTTTAATAAAACAATATGCGTGTTTTTCAGCGAGAAAATGATCGAACATACTCGTCATTTTTATGCATTTCTTTTTCAAGATAAAAAATTTTTATTATTTTGATCAATTGATTTTGTTATTGCAAGCTCGACGTATTTTACGACCACTGAATATTAAAATTTGCTAAAAAGCTATTTTAACATACGTCTTCGTGATTCTAACTGCCGCACTACGTAAATTTCGCTTTATCACCGGCAAATCCACGTATAGGAATACTTTCGCATTTTTCTTACGGTCATCGTAAAGTAAAAAAATGCAGCTCTCACCCAACATGCGAAGCATTTTCAGGCTAATTTGTAACCCCGAGCAGCACGCAAGTCACGAATGCGCGCACGAGCCATAGAAAGGCAAGATCCGAAAATACAGGAAAGGTACGCGCAGGCAGGGCTGAGTCAGAAAAAGAGAAAAAAAGAGCATTCACACTGGATCATCTGCGTAAAAAAGTGCTCGAGCGCACACTTTTTTCCTTTCCGCTTGCTGCTCTCGCTTCTCATATTTCTCGTTCTGTCTCTCTCTTTCTCTCTCCCTCTCTCTCGCTCTCTTTCCTTCCTCGTTAACTCTCCCTCTCACTAAATCTAACTCTCTTGACAACATTTTTTTCTTACTCGTAATTTTTTCTTTTTTTCTCTTTCTTCTCTTTATGTGGACAAATTCCTTCTCAATTAGTCACTCTATTTCAGAAACTTTTTATACAGTTTTCTTAAATTTGTTTGTTTTTATTTATTTCTTGATTGAAAATTGGGGGTAAGGTTTTATTTTTTCTTTCTTGGGGAAGAGAGAGGAGAGAGAGAGATAGAGATAGATAGAGAGAGCGAGTTTAATGTTTCAGTGAATTGATAGAAAGTGAAGTACTTATTACTAAAAAAATATTAAGTCATCTATGAAGAATAAAATTTTAAGGAACTACAGGCTCAGAGAAACTCATAAATGATGTAGAGAGGAAAAGAAATTTAGATTTATTTAGAAGTTGAAATTATAATAACTAATGCTGCATAAAGCAATTCTCACTTTCCCGAGTACCTCAAATGACATGAGCCTTGAAATAAATGCGGCTTCTTCATACGTGTAGCTTTTAATAATGAACTGAAAGCGTTACTTGAATATCTTAGTCTTAAAAAATTAATTACGTTATAGAAACGTATGAAATCTTTAAAACGAAATTTTGTTCTTTAATTTTCACTTAAAAAATTTTAGTAACACTCAGCGAAGAATATTACATTATGATTTTTAATTTTAACCTTTTTTTGAATCCGCTCGTTGAATAAACAACAATTTTCATTTACTAGAATATTCTCCATCAGCATTCTACTTTTCAAATCCGATTTCAACCTTCCATAAATTCAAGTAAATAACGCGAAACGACTCAATAATCCCTCTCGAGCAAGCGGTCCGAAAGTATCCCTGACTGACCGTACGCGCAGCTGCACTACTGACAACTTGCTCGACCAGCTGCGCAGGTCCCCGTGCGGAAGTTCTGTATTATTTTGTGCACGCGTCCCGTGTCAACAGAACTAATAATGAGCTACAAGCAATCCAAAGATTGCCCAAGAGAGGTGGCCAGCGGCGGAGAGAAGGGGGACGGGGGGTGAAAAGCAATGTCGGGCCTTATCGCGGACAATAAATAGCGACGTGGCGTGTACGCCACCGTTGCGCGCGAGCTTCTGATGGACTCGCGATTGCGGCAGAAAGTGGTCACACTTTCTACCTTTGTCTTTTTCACTCGCGGGCTGCGGCTGCGACTTGTTTCTTGACCGGGCTGACGGCTAAATTAGTTTTGATGAATTGGGGCGAGATTTTAGTCGATTTACGTGCCATAATTGGCTGTGATAAGACTTGTTAATTGAGGGTAGATAAGTGAAAGGAGAAAGTTTATGTTATCTGTTTAATTTTTTGAGTGCGCAGGGTGCCGAAATTAACATTTGTATGCTTTGCTCGAACGGTCTCTTCTTTCCTTCTTGAGATACTTTATACTTTATATTTAATTGTTTTGTTTTTTTCAGGCTTCTTTTGTTACATTTTTTGTAAAAGTCATAGTATGTATAATAGTGTCCGAGATTCAAAATTGTACATTTTTTTGCAGACCCTTCTTTTGTGTAATTTGATGTGAAATCTAAAGATGAGTTCAAAAGTATTTCCTAAATATATTATTAATTTAATGGTGAAATGATACTTTTTAACTTAATAAAAAATTTCAAATGCTTCTATAATTTATTTATATTTTTTTTTTTAAATCGAATATTATAAATTCTCGGAGATAACGGATTCATTCCTTTTCTGCAAAAAAATGAAACATTAATTTTGATCCTATACAGGTACTTATTTTTCAATCAGCCGGCAAAGTGGGTATTGTCTTTGAATTTAGTTGCCCGAATTAGAGCGTTGAACTCGTAATGCATACATGAGAAAGCTAAGTTGATGATTTATCGACGCGCCCTTCCTTTTACCGACAAATACCGCTTCTGTAGTTATAGGCATCCGGTGCTGGCTGCGTAATTAACGGACGGTTCGTCGTGGACGCCGTCGTCTCGACAATGGCGACAATAACAATGACGATGATATGTACGGTACACTTGCACGAAGCCCGGTGACAGAAGGAAAATTTGATGGCTGCAAAGGTTAGATCAACAGTCATTTTAATCTTTCACGAAATCTTATCGCTATTTAATTTCAAAGAAGATTATTTTTACTTGCCGCTTACTGAGCACAGCAGTTATTTTCATACTTAGCTTCGGGTTTCGAGGCAACGTTGATTACGGTTGATCTATTATCTTATGTATTTTGATTGGAGACCCATTAGTCCATAAACTACGTGCATATTTATTCGACAAAATTACAGAGGCGAAAACTAGCACAAAGCTCCGCGGAGGCATAAAGAGAGCTCGGTAGCTTCAGCTGCACGTTCGCGGTATATATAGAGGTTAACTCCAGTCAGAAGCTTTTCTCTTACCTATTGCCGGGGAGAGTCGACTTCAGAGAGTGAGTGAGAGAGAGAGAGAGAGAGAGAGAGAGAGAGTTGGTCTTAGCTTCAAGACAGAGAGCTGTTGCCACACGATCGTCCATAATGCTGCCAAAAGCAGACAAGCTCGGCCGTCGCGGCTTGCGCAACTCGACTTATTGAATTAATTACAGCTGATTGGCAATTACCGCGCCACTGCGAACGCGAGACCTTCTGCGTGCCTGAGATGAACACGAGATCACGTGTACGCGGCGTCCGCGTTTGCTTTGGATACACTGCAAGTTTTGTACTTGAAGGAATTAACTCCAAGTTGAGGTCGAGATCCTCCGCCGTTAATGCGATGAACAGCCATCCCGCGAAGTTGAAGTTGCCGGGGCGGGCGCCTCTGCCCGATATTGCACTTGATACTTATGGCTAACAATTGTTTTGGAGTTACAAAGGCAGGATGATGCGGAGCAATGGAGTAAGGCAGCCGGGTATCTCCACTTGCCAGCCTTATGCATTTCCAAAACCGAGCAAGATAGTTTATAGACTAGGTTGAGCTCAAAGTTTTCGTAGACCTTTAAAATCTTATTGAGTCAAAAGGAAGAAAAATTGTTTGTGCGCGAGGTGAGTTTTGAAAATTGTTCATTAAAACAGTTTAAAATTACGTCAAATTTTAAATATTTATCTGTAACAAAAATAATTAGAATTATTTATAATTCAAACGTATATTGTAGTAGTATTATGTAAGTGTTTTACGCGAGAAACGTGCTTTATTGTTTTTGGCAACTGCTTGAATTCTGTGAGGCATCGAAATTCAGTTGTTTGATATCTGACCGCAAGAGAGTTGTTGTTCAAGTGTTTTACAAGTACACTTCAGAAATGGTTTCAGCTATCTAGAGGTATTCAAAATTGAATTATAAAATACTTAGTTTATCGGATTTCTTCACATAATTATTTGAATTTACAATTTTTTTAACAAAGTTTTTGAGATCAATTAATTTAGCTAAGCGTGCTACCAAAAATCATTCAAATCAATTTTTCATATTTTATAGTGCGTGAATAAAGAAATATTCAGTTTTGATCCTTTTATTTTAATATAACTATAAACTACGTTGAGCATTTTACTTCTCGAATCGTAAATCCTATGCCATTCGAAATACGCCTAGTGCTTACAGTTCAAGCCGCGTAAATCCTCAAATATTCACGAATTAGATGTACATCGGAGATAATGCGTATATAAAGGAGAAGCTTGAAGGCAACAGATATAGTTTAAAGGAAAGAGAAAGCAATTCAGCCTTTTTTCAGCTTTAACGGCATCACAAAGTCAGTATTTTGCCTTAACTATAGGTGTATTTATATTTATGGTTACGTAGGTTTTTTCACATTTGCAGGTAAGTATTTAAAAAATAAATACGCAGCAAAAATCGAAAACAAAGTCAAGATTACATTATACAAGTTATATTATGACACTAAAGAAAAATATACAAAATTCTTTTATTGAGGTGTTAATCGCGTCTTCTGTGGAACGTATTGAACTGATTTCTTTTAAAGAGAGCAGTTAATGCTATACTGGAACGCCTAGCACGCAGGAAATGCGCAGCGAGACCGAATCTCGCCGCCCTTTAAAGTCTGACACTGTTACGGAAGAAGATATAGAGAACAAAAGAGAGAAAGAAAGAGAGAAGCAGAAAGATGCGGATCGTCGGACGGGACCGTTTCCATGGACGATTAAATAGGCAAACGGCGCGGATTCACATGAGCCTGATAAACTTAGTACCGGCTGGGGTAAGGGAGCGAGCGAGAGAGCAGACAAATTATGAGGTTCACGTTGTTTGCACTAATTTGCTCATTTTCTGGCACATTTACGTGATGTAATTCTCATGAGGGTATGACAAAAAGGCTCTGCTGAATTTTCATTCCGACCAATTTATGGAACGTAAATAAAAATTATCGCCTATTTTTTTTTAGACTTTTCAGGTGATAGATTTCAATAAAAATTGAGTTTAATTAAAATCATACATATTATTTTACAGTAAATCAAACTTTTGCTACTTATTTTGTAGCTATTGAATCTTTTTCAAAACTAATTCTATCTGCCAAGTACGTGTTGAAAGTAGTTTTAAAATGGGAAACTAATATTTATAAATAATTAATAATTAATAATGTATAATTTATCAGTAAAGCAACGCAGAAAAATTATGTCTTAGATGCTAGAAATAATTGTTCTTTAGATTTAATAATATAAATATTTATTTGCGCTGTTTACATATTTGCTTCCATAACATGAAACCGCTACGAAACGATCAACACCGTTTACTGCCGTCGCGAATATTAAATAATAATTAATCCATCGATACTGACTCCTTGGTCGGACGCACATAACTAACTGCATGAATTTATTCAGGGCTTTCTCTCCTTTGTTAGACGCTTGGCGCTTTTGTCTTTCCAAATTGTCGCAATTGTTTACCATTGCTTCGCTAATCTAGTTATTTTATTTGGCTTGATTATTTTTCAACTTATTTTTTCTTATTGTTATAACTCTTTCCATTTATATAAAATTCATTGTATTTTTGTTTCCATTTAAATTTTAGCTCCTTTTAAAAATTATTTGGCTATTTTGTAATTGTTTTCTGTTCTAGAAACAGTTCTTTTTAAAATATATATTATAAATCAAATTACATTTCGTAAAAAAAATTGATTCATTCAACGTCATTTTCGATCAGAAACATCGAAAATTCCATTAGACACATCTTCAAAGTAACGCAAAAAAGAAATTTAAAAAAGTAATCAAAATGAAAGCATGATAGCAGTGTGGCTGTATAGAAAGAAAATAAAAATTTTATGAACCAAAGCAATACAATATACACTATTTTTTTCTTTCATGCCAGAAAAATGTTTTTGATGGACGTGTTCTGTTGCATGTTCTCGTAATATTTTAAGAAAAATGGAAAAATTTATAATGACTTTTGCGAGCTCAGGATGAACGAATTGGGAGGCGTGTAAAAAGTTTTTATTCTAAAAATGATTGATAAGCTAGAATTGCATGGAATATCTATATATTTAATATTAATTACACCAATTAATGAAGTTATTTAAGAAAATGTATTAATCAGAAAATAAGTAAGCACTATAAATTTCTAATAATTATAAAATCTAAATATTTGAAATTTGAACGATTATTGTTATTATTCATTATAATTTATATGCAAAGAAGATTTGAATGAGGTGTAAGCTCTGCCTCTGAGTAAAATTGATTTTACACTATTCGCTGACAAGAAATGACAAATTCTATCTCTGGATATGCTAGGCGTCGACACTGCTGCGCTTGTAATCCGATTTTCCTTATTAAAATT